>JAWLRI010001073.1:503184-594746 GCA_034781795.1 Crypturellus tataupa
AAAAAAAAAAAAAAAAAAAAAAAAAAAAAAAAAAAAAAAAAAAGACAAACCAGAACAGGGAAGTTGGTTTGTGTTAAGACTAATTTGGCAAAAGATTAAGCAGTTGATGTCCTAACTTGACTTCCCTGGACTGTCTCAGTGCATGGCAGCAAAGAGAAGGAGCACAATGAAAATAAGAAGTTTGAGAGCAAATCTTGCTGTTCTCTAATTTATTTATTTATTTTAATTTAACAGTCAGACAGATGAGTTCAACCATCTCAAACGCCTTAATGACTGCATAGACTGTCTCTTCTGTGGTGCTCACGGTCAGTTTTCTGTTGGGTCAGTGAGGGCCCAGATATGGGGCAGTGTGCACTGCTGCTTGCTTCTGGGTACAAGAAGCTGTTGCGTTGGTTCAGCTCTTCTCACTTGCCTTAATCACACTGTGGCAGTTTGATACCATCTGCTGCGTTTTATTCCCTGAGTATTAGCAACCCCTGGAAGAGCTTCCACTTCCGGTGGCCTTTGTTAAAACCGGTCAGAGGAATCCCTGGCACTTCCCTTGGAGTTGGAAGTGCGCTAGAGCCTCATGCCAGTGGCTTGGGCTTTGGCTGGATCCACTGATTAATGAACTGGGAAACTGGCTGAGCTGGAACTCAGTCCAGCTTTTCTTGTTTCTCTTCTGGGCATCTTTATGCCCTTTCACAACTTGTTTACCAGATTGGCCCAGATTTTTTTTTTTTTTTTTAATTTGCATTGGAAACTGATATTTTGTGATTGCCTTGGTTTCTGGTTCCTTCAGCAACAGTTGTTACTGAAGTTTTCAGAGACTAAGAAAAATTGTGATAACTGGTGCTCCTGCTGCAATCCTGTACACTGTTGGAGCCATCTGCTAAATGGAACTACTATCAGGTAACTCTTGAACGTGAGTATGATAGGGCTTTTTTTTTTATCTGCTACTGTCTTCTTTTTAAACTAAAAGGTAATACTTGCCTTGGGGCACCAAATCTTTATAACCCCCAAAGAAATCTGCCTAGAAGTTTTTTGCTTTTATCAGTATTGGTGCCAAGGCTGACTTGCATCGGGTTTCCTCGAATGTGGCTTGAGTTCTCCAAGCCCAGAGAACCTGTGTTTAAAGGCTACTCAAATGGCTTAGCTGAGTGTTGGGCCCAGTGGAAGAACTGCATTCCCACATGTGGGATTTGCAGTTAAGGTCTATTCAGAGATAGAGAAGGAGAATCTTGTCCCACGAGTGCAAAACTTCAACAAAATCAAATCTAGTTGCTATTTAAGGTGAATGGGAGCCTTGTATGTCAGAAGCAAAGGTCCTGTAATGGTGTGCAATCACACGGCTTAACTGCAGGTTGAGGCTGAGTGAGATGCTGTCAGCAACATTTTCAATCTCCCTGCCTGTGCATCTCCCTTGTCTTGCATCTCATAGTTTTTGGTCCTCAGAGTAGGTAACTGCTCTGAACAGAAGACCAGATGTTGCTGTTGCAACTTGAAGATTTGCTGTTGAGGTATCAATTTCATAGGGCTTTGGGAAATAAAAACAAAATGTAATAGGTGTGGGTGTCAAGGGAGATGAGACTTTGAAAGCAAAATAATGAGAAACTTGCTTTTTTTTTTTTTTTTTGAGCTTGCATAAAAGAGGATCGTTTTACTTTGGTCTACCTATCACTGTCGTTTAATCAAATTTTATAGCTTGGTGGGTGGTGAAGTACTCAAGTCTTGAAGCCCCTTCCCTTCCCCTCTGGGTTTCCATTTCTCTGCTTTTGAGACATATATTGGTGTTACTTGAGATGTTGGTTTACAATAGTCAGTCCTCCCTCTGACGTTAAAATTTGTTTTAATATTGTCAGTTTGTCATCCTAATCTTTTTAATTGAGATGTATAAAACAGTAGGCACAAACTACCTCAAACAAATAATAGATATATTGCCATACTTATTCATTAATGGATTGAATTTCGGTTATTCAAAATTGGTGGAAAAAAAAGGCTAGAAGATGCTTTAAAAATATTGAAAATTTGTTTGTGAATCAGTGAGACTAAATGAATCAGCCGAGTTTGAGTGACAGATTTCAATACCTTAACCTATGAGCTAGGCCACTCGAGAGTAGTTAAAAGGCCCATTGGAGGAGGTGATTGTTTGTGGTAACTTTATTAAGAAGGTTTATTGATCTATACAAGCCAAAGATAAAACACTGTATGATTGATTTGTATTTTTCTAAAATACTAAATACAAAAATGTTACTACTTTTATTTTGGTTATACTATCAAACAGAATTAGAGGTGGTGTGTGTGCCCAGTATAATGTTTTTGATTGAAATGCTATCCTTTTTGGTTACAGAAGAACATAATGCAGGTTGTGGTAAACACTTGTGTTGTCCTTTGCTAATGACGCAGTGGCTAAGTAGTAAGCTGGGAATTCATGTGGCTATTATTAATTCTAACTACTATGCAGTAAGTAAGCATATTGCCCTGCTTACCTTTCATTTTATAGTTCTCGTTCACAGTGTCAGGAGTACAAGGTTCAAGGCAAGTCTGGAGTAGGAGCTCCCTCCGATCTCTCTCACTTTTAGTAGCAAGTTAATGTCCAGCATTTTCAAAGATCGATGAATAGCTTTATTTTTAAATACAAGCTCTATGCAGATCATAAGATGGTAGGGCTGGAAGAGACTGGGTGAATTAGGCAAGGTTTATGTACTGCTGTATAAATGTTATAGGACAGAATGTATAGATCTCCCTTTAAGAAAGGACACTGAGTTACCCACCAGTATATCTTCTGGAAGATCTCTTGGCAAGGCATAAACAACTTCAGATTTCTAAGTATAACCGTTAATGAGGGATGGTTTTTAGCACTGCCTAACAGGCTGTATGTATCAATTTCAGGTTTATAGAAGAAGGGAAAATGGCTCAAGAAACCAACCGCAGCCAAGTGCCCATGCTTTGTTCCACTGGTTGCGGATTTTATGGGAACCCTCGCACGAACGGCATGTGTTCAGTTTGCTACAAAGAACATCTTCAAAGGCAGAACAGCAATGGTAGAATTAGCCCTCCTGGTAAGTAAGGCTGATGTGCTGGATTTAAACCATTTGCTCTGCCTTCTGTTTGAGCAGCTCCAAAAGGTGCAGTAGGGCAAGACTTGCTTGCTGACCATATCTGAATGCTAAATACATTGGAAAGCCTAGGAACATTAGCACAAACCACTGTCTTCTATTTAAATATCTTACCTGATGGAATAAACTTAGATTAAATAGTATAAGCATGCTGTAATTAATATGCCAGTAAGTAAACTGTTGTTGATACCCTTTTATATTAATAGGGGTGTTTTGAATTCCAAGATAAAAATGGAGCAAAACGCTATACCAACATACTTTGTCCTCAAACTGCTGGAGTATAAAGATAACATTTAACTTGGGAAATGTTAGTCAAAGCTTTTAAAATAGAAGTATTTATATACTGGAACCTGATGCCAAAGGATTATCCCCCAAAGCTTTTTCTTAGAATAATTTCTCTTAACTTTATATGACTAAGATAATGACACTTTTTCCCCATTTGGCTCAACGCCCAATGCACTGCAGTCATTCTTCCAAAGCATGTTTGTCCAACCCATTGAAATAAGTGCTGTTTTCCTACTTTAAGTTTCCTAGAAAAACTGGAGGACTTTCTCTTCTTCA
Source organism: Crypturellus tataupa (assembly GCA_034781795.1). Lineage (NCBI taxonomy): Eukaryota > Metazoa > Chordata > Aves > Tinamiformes > Tinamidae > Crypturellus > Crypturellus tataupa. The sequence continues at coordinate 506,844 of JAWLRI010001073.1, forward strand.
GTGGTGGTGCCAAGAAATAATCCCTCTCTGCTGTCTTTACCCTGAGATTTTGAACCCCAACATAATGGGGAAAGGAGCATGAGACAGTGCTTCCCTGCAGATTCAAATGTCTCCTATGGCTTGACTGAATACTGACACCAAGAAGTGTCCTGTCACACTTCCTTGAAGACTCCCTTGACTATAGATTTTTAATACTGAAGCAGTTTCCATTAATTGAAATCTAGGGCTATAGCTTCTGCAAATTGATTCTAATGTGGCATTAGGATATTGTTATATATCCGCTTTTGCTTGTTACAACACCAAGAGGATGCTGTCAGAATGCAGTTTAAGCAAAGCAGGATGTTTAAGTGCTTTAAGTTGCAGAAGATACTCCATTAAAGCTGCTGCTCTGAAACTTTCTGCTGAGGAATTTCTTGGGGCCCAGCATGATCAAAGCATGGCCAAACATAATTACTCCTTGTAAAATTATGCTCCATTGTGATACCGGCAGAGATTCAGCAAAGGTTGCAAGCACATGTTCAGTTCCTTTCCTGGCTGGTGACATGGGGGTGGGAGAACAATTACATTTTGTGTAACTTATGCAATCCCAGAAGGTCGTGTAACACATTTTACATTAGTGTCTTCCTTCCAGCAACTTCTGTCAGTAGTATAACCGAGTCCTTACCGGTTCAGTGCACAGAAGGCAGTGCCCAGGAAACTCAGTCAACTTTAGATTCTACATCAACTCCATCTATGCAGCAAAGGTAACTGTTTTTGTTACTGTTGTTACTGTTTTGAGTTTTTTATTTTTTTTATTTGAAAATATATCAATGGAGTTAAACTAAGTCTGCTCTCATTCTGCATAATTAAATTCGAGACCCTGCAAATAACATGCAGGTAATTCTACAGATAATATGCAAGGTCTAATTGCTGATTTTAAAGCTAGAAATCTCACAGTAAGTAGTAGTTGATCTTAGCTATGTCTTCCATTCAAATGCAAATTTTTCTTCAGAATTTAGCCTCCCTTAGCAGCATTGCCAGCTTCATACAGTGCTGCAGAGATTTGTCTGGCTCGTCTTCCAACTCCTCAACATGCAGTTGATTGTATATTTGCAAAGGGAACGTTCATAGAAATATGAGCCTTTTTTTTTTTTTTTTTTTTTGAAATAACAAAAAGCTCTTGACTAGTACTCGCATACATAAATGTATAATAATGTAATAACAAACCAGTTGTCTTGCAGAAAATGGAAAGTATTAGAACAGGGAAAAGATGTGTGAATCTTAAAAGAAGATTTCAGTAGTACAGCCTCCGTTATCAAACAAGTCGTTTTATTTCAAATAGGTTGTTAAAGGAAACAGTGGCCTCACTTGGAGACTCTCTAAGTACTTTCCATTTTTAAAAGTTAAGTATTTTTTTATATTGGACAATCACTGCATTTCAGTGTAGAATGACACAAACAACAGCGACTTTAAGTGCTCTGGAATTTTTTGCAGTAAAAGATGATAGTTATGTAAAAGTAGTTGGTAACTGAATTTAATTCAGACTTTATTTTAAAAAATATAAACGTAATGTGGGTCATAGGTAAGTAGAGTTAGATATTATCTGTTACTGTTGACTGATTCTGATCAGCTTGTTTCCAGCTCCTGAGCTTTTATAAGAGGTGTTAACTTGTGCTCAGGTCCTGAATGTGAACTGAATGCCACGTGCCCTGCTTGCTACTGCATTTGGTCTTTCCATTCTGGGGTTTCTAATTGAGGTAGAAAGTGGATATCTTGCTCTAATATAACCCTTAGACTGGGGTGGGGAGTAGATTTTTCATCCAAGTCAGTACACAGAGGTAAACCAAGTAAACCAAGTGCCTCCCTCACTAATGCCCCTACCTTTATCACTACTTAAAAGAATAATAATAAAATAGGTATCTTTGACTGCTAGATCTGTTGCTCATTGGGTACAGAAGAGTAGATGATGGCTGCTTTCAGACCTGCCCTTCAAAAAATTCAGGGTCCCTTCTCTCTCCCCTGAAATAAAAGCAAGGCTTTGGCCTTAGTATTATGATACTCTGAGGACATCTGCTAAATTGATGATGCGCTTTTGTTGGTGAGCAAACCAGCAGTTCAGGAGCTCTAATGTATCTTTATAAGGACTACTACATAGGACTTGGACTTCCTTCATAAGAAACCTTAACTCTTCTTCTTTTCCCCCAGCCCTGTGTCAAGTCAGTCACTTTTAACAGAATCTGTAGCATCCTCCCCATCGGATAGTGCAACTGTGGATAAAACGGTACCCGAGACAGAAGATTTGCAAGGTTGGTGTCTAGTGGTCAGAGATTAATTATATATGGGTAACATTTTTGAAACTTGGCAATTCTTAATATATTCATCTCCAATGGATAACTCTGCTCAAAAATAAGTATTCTGTGAAATAAGACAGCAAAATAAGGATATACTTTGTCTTATCTTAATATGCAGATAAATTGAAAATCTTCAACTTCCTGTAGCTATAGATTTTCCTATCTGCTGTAGTATGTATGTGTTATTGGGTTGGGAATGCACAGCATGAATAAATATATTACTCAGGCTTTGTCACAGCTTTCATATGTAAATAGATTTGAGTATCCATTAGGTTTCAGAGCAGTTGCAAGTAGCTTGGGCAAGTACAACAGCTGTGTGTGACTGTATTTGTAATGGTGTTATCACATAGCTGCTACAGTAAGAATAGTGGTTTTTCTCTAGTTTACGCATGAAACTCCTTTCACTTACAAACTATATTGTCACAGGGTAATATTTTGAACCACTGAAATGCATGTTACCGAAGATAAAATTATTGAATACAGACTGGTGATTTTCAGGGAATTATTTGGTTCTGAGTGGGTGGAAGGTAGAAAAGTATAGGTAAAAGCCAAGCCTCAGTGGGGACATTAAGATTGCACTGCAGGTAAACTCTTAATATAGGTGTGGTCTGTAGAAGGGAATATTGGGGAATATAAAATCAGTTTCTGTAAGATGATTTTTCTGTTTCCCTCTTACTCTCTTTCCTTACTGCTTCCAAAGCTTCCAGAACTTGTTGATCTTATGACTGTTCATCTTCTATCTAATGTGAAAAACTAGTACAAAACCAGGTTTGTAGTATCTAGTGTATATTTACTTTGCAGGGGTAGAGAGGTAGAGCAGAAAGGGGGAGCGCTTTATTTTACAGTGATCTTTGCTTGTACTGGGAGATGACTTGGGCCTCTGAATAGGCATTCAGAAAAAAGTCCCTTCTTACCATTCAGATACAGTTAGTCCTGAATTTCTGCCTAGGAAGTTACTCCTTCCAGTGAGGAAATAGGTTACCAAATCCTAAACCTTGATTTCATGGGTATATTCCCATATTCTTGTTTCATGGCATGGTTTTCGAGCTATGCCAGATATTTAGAGTACTGCAGCTGTGTTGTATTTATGATGATCTGATTCCTGTGCCTTAATGATTCCTAAACTGAGAAGAACAAAGTAGTTGTTCTAAAGTACAGTTCATATCCTAAGAGCAATTCTGTATTACCCCTTAAGTGAAAATGTCAGAAACTTAGTGTTTCCAGTATTAAACTCTTTGTTTTGAAAGCATATGTTTGTAAATAAAGCAATTTAGTGGATGCGAGGTGCATTTCATTGAATTGTGTTTTCAGGATGGTTGTGGTTCATATTGGTTTTTTTTTTTTTTTTTTTTTTTTTTTTTTTTTTTTTTTTTTTTTCTTGGAATCATTCAGAACTTGAATCGTAGGCTTCTAGCCAGAAAGTGGTAGAAGTTCCTTTATCCAAGTTATTTAGTATTGCCTGGCTATGTACATTAGAGGAGGAAAAGAAATAAAAGTACTGAGAAAGGTAGTCTGTGACTGCAGAGATCATAGTACCACTTCAGTTAGTGAAGGGGGGGAGGAAGCAAAGAAAGTGTCTGCTTTGTTCACTTATTCATTAGCTATGAATAATTAGTGTGCTTCATCAGAATACCTATTTGGGAACAGCTTGTTCTGGAGTAGTTGTATAATAGATTAGTTGTGTTTTGTAGAAGTGTCCCCTTAGCTTACCATTGAATAAAAGGTGCCAGGCCAAAACAGCAATAAATTACAAGTTGACTGAGTAGTTATATTTTTAGTTATACTTTCTTAGATTATCTTTTAAAGCTGACAGACAAACAGGACTTGAGTTGTGTGCACAGTCCTTTGTTGCTAGAGAAATCCCAGCTACAGATATGCAACTCTTAATTTTTTTTTTTTTTTGCCTTCACTCAAGTTACACATTGCAAGAGAAACAGAAAACTGTATAATATGTTAATAAATTCAGATCTTTATATTTGGTGGTCATAATACTTGTAGATGTTAAACACTGCAAAAGGCACAGGGAGTAGATAGTGGTTAATAGTTTTTTTTTCTTAGAGTTTATTATGAACATAATTATTAAACATAACACAAAATGAAAGAAAAGTGATGGCACACTGTAGGTTTCCTTACCCATTGCAGTCTTTTTCAACTAATTTTGGGAGTGCTTCGTGGACAGCTGTGCCTTTAACTCACTGTTATAGCCCAGGTACAAGTAGCTATTCAGGATTCTCTCCTTGTCTTGCCATTGTACTAATGGGGTTGTTTCTTGGCAAACCTGCAAGCAAGTGAAGAGGCACTTCACATTTGTAGGGTTAATGAGTTTAAAAAACAAAATCAGGTTAAGATCTATGCTCTATATTTCATGGATATTTTTAAAGGTTTTAAAAAAAAAAAAAAAAAATTTTGGGAGAGCTGTTGCCTTCCATGGCAAACTTTTATGGTGCTTTTGCAACTCAAGAATGTAAGACTGAAACTATAAACCATATCGATGAGCTCAGCTACTTTGAGTGTTATTGCTGTCCAATAAAGGCATTTTTTTTCACCCCTGACTCAGAAAAATTGACAAAGTCCTCTTTTTCTTATGAGCACTTAGCTTTGAAGTGCTCTGAAAGAAACACTAAGCGTCTTTATGCCGCCTCTTTGAGCCTGAAAGCTACTGAGATCCAAAAGAGCTTCTCTAATTTTTCTGGAATATGTTGCAAATGTCAGTGGTCTATGTTTTAAAAATGAAGAATGGAATCAGTGATATTATATGGTATAGTTTTATCATAGTTGGAAAAATGACTCATCAATTTATGTAACAAGCTAAAAGGTAAATTGCTATTCTTCTCAATGATATCTCCTGATTCTTTTATACTCGCTTAGTTTTTTTATTTTTTGATTTGAAAGAGTTAATTTGATCATTGCTAATAAAAATAGTATTGACAAACTAAGTTGCTACAGAATTTTTCATAGAAAACTGGACCTAAAATATATGCTGTTGAACTAATAGCACCAACTTCAGTGGACCTTGTCAAGACTATTTCAATAGACAGTACTGGAAAGGAGTTGATGGATACTTCAGATTTTCGTGACAGTACCAGGGACTCGGAGGCAGAGTGTGATTACCATACAAGCATAGAAAATAATGTAGAATGTCCTGATTTACTGGATGAAAGCTACAGGGAGAAAGGAAACGTGCATGATACAGTTTTAAAACTAAATTCTGTAGGTAAGTGTATGCTCTCTTATCTTATTTACTTTGTGCATCCATAATAACAATTGTATATTAACATTGTTAATTTTATGTACTGGATTCTCTTTTTAACTTAGTTGGAACTTCCTGCTCAACTCTAAAAGCTGCTCATGCAGCCTAAGGTGGCATGATTCTTTTCAACTTTAATTTCCAGTTAATTCTCATAAGAAATAACTTGTTTGTAATCTGCTACTAACATCTAGTTCTTGTTAGTAAATGACTTGGTTCTCTTTTTATCTATTCTTATATGAATAACTTAAATACTGTGGATTTAAGCAGTTTTTTTTCTTTGCATGCTTGTTTTTTTAGCAATTAGTTTTGTCCTCGTCTGTCTCTCACTTTACCTTCTCCCAACATTTAGATATAACTAGGAATAACATTTATGTTAGCTCTGTCACCAAATGTTTATCACTTCTTCTCTTACGCTTTTTCTCTACTGCTGTTTGTGAGTCTCTCCTATAGACTATCAGACAAATGTCTGGCACATCTCACAGCTTTATTTAAGCTTATACAAAACGAATATTGCAGAACAAACTCTCTCAAGAGCAGGTCCAGTATGTACACTCCTATCCTAGAATGCAAATCTAACTTCTAGTTTAGAGAGTATATTAGTTTTCTAGCTTTACAAGGATTTGCCACAGTTCAGAAGCAGCTGGGAGCTGGAGGAAGGTCTTTTGCATCCTCTAGTAGTTGCTTATAATTCTTTGACTTCTGAAGGTCTTAACCTCAAGGAAAGAGCTCGAATTGAGCTGATGAGACTGGTAAGGGAGAAAATGTAGATGAGCCAGTGAGTAAACAACCCACCTTTTTAGGAATGATTGGAAACATTTGCTGCAGAGGATGTTTTCCTCAGTTTAGCCGAGGAAAAAATCAGTTTACTACCAGTTTAAAACTTGGTTGTATTTGACTTGTTTCAAATGTGGGAGTTCTTACGAAGATGGAACCAGCAGCTGTTCCAAACTGCCCTGTAAATGATACCTCAGGAATAAGCACTGGAATCTGTCATTTTCTCCCCAAGCCCCATATTCCTTCTCTGCTAGATGGGGTAAGTTGTGGTGGTGACAGTGTGTGCAGGGGAGATGGTTCAAGAGCTGAGCTGAAGTTGAAGGCCTTGTCATAGTGGCTGGATCCAAAGTCATCACTGATATTTTGGGCTTAATATGGAGCACTCTATTTTCTGCTTAGAGACTGGAGGTTTTCTGCTCGCAGGACTGAACTGCCTCTTCTGCACTTTCTGTCCTGAGAATTTCAAGTAGTATCTGTTAGTGTTTGTTGGTTTGGAAAACAAATAGTTAATGCACTAAGGTAAGTGGGAGTTACAGGATAAATTCCATGTTAACAGATCATGGTTTCCTAAGTAGGATTGTATAACAGATGTAGTGATTTTAAATGAAGTTAACCAACTGTCTAGCTTTCATTGTCATAATATCCAGACCACAGAATAGGTTTAATTTTAAAGAAGATGCCTTAGTAATTAATCGTGCTTTTAAACATAGTCCCATTTCATCTAAGAGGCCTTCATCTCTGGTATTTGCATCCCCTTATCAATCCTTGACTGAAGGACCTGAATCCTTTTTTTTTTTTTTTTTTTCAATCCAAAGAGTCTGTGGGGCGTTTATCTTTCTGATCTTCACCTGTAGATTCCTTTTGCAAAATAAGGGTTGAGGAGAGGAAATATCTCTTCCTGCACTGGAACTTGTAAACGTTTATTTGGCAACATCATCTGTATTTGGAAGATGTTGGATGCCTGTTTCAGCTGCTAGTTTTAGGTCATCTGGAAGAATGAAGCTTCTAAAAGGGAATCAAGTTCCCTATCTAGTTCAAGAATATGTAGATAAGGGCTTTTTTGAGTAAAAATAGGGGAATATATTTTTCAGTCTTTTATGTTGACCTTTTAAATAAAGGTTTTCCCATACAGTTTGTACCAGTGGAAGGCTAGTCTGATCTCTAAGTGGAAAGAATTCAGTGCCTTTTCAAACTGCATAGAAGCTTAGTGTGAGGAGATGCTGATTTAAAACTTTTTCTTTGTCCCATCCTTAACTAAAGATGGAAACAACTCCCTGGTACAGTTTTAGCTTACCGAGGGGGGAAAAAAATAGCAGGCATCAGTAGCCTGGTTTCAGCTTTAGTGTAGGTACTGTGTCTTGATGGATTACTTCAGTGGTAAGTACTGAAATGTTAGGAACTGGTTAACATTAACTGTGATGCTCCATTCCTTTGGAGGCATGGCTGTCCGTAAGCTTGATTAGATACACTTCAAAGGTAAATATACCCCTTGGTCATCTGGCTACCGGAATGAACCTTATCCCCATTCAGAAACTCTGTCTGAATAGGAGATCCACAAACCCAAAACACTGAGGGCAGGGAGGAAAATGGATGAAGAGTTAAGAGTCTTGCAAGAAACTTGTCAGTGTTCTGTGTTGTGCATGCAGGGATGCAAGGACTGGGATGCCCTTCCTACCCTGTGTGTTCTAAGATCCTTTTTATTGGGCACCTCTAGTACACTTAAGTTCAAGCAAACTCTTAGCACAAGCTTTTGCTTTCAGGACAAGATCCAGGATCTGATCAGCTAAGAGTGCCCTCTGTAATGCTACAAGCACTCAGTGGGCAGCCCAGGTTGGCTCCTGCAGAGAAATGAATGCTGTTTCATGCTTTCTTTTGTTGTGTTTGTGTAGGGTGTTGTTTTTCTGGTTGTGTGGTTTTTGTTTTCTCCTCCTCCTTTTAGGCTAGTTACCAGCTTATACTGGTACTTCGAATGCTCCTTTCCTGTAGTTAACTGTAGGAAAGGAAGGAATCAGTTCAAGCATAACAGGCAGGCGCTTCCTGGAATCTGGGCACATGCAGCAACTAGGAGTGGTGGGAACATGTTCCTGAGAGCTCTGAGCTTGCACAATGCTGCACTTTACCTGGCTCTGGTGTTCCTCACAGCTAGCTCGCAGACGGAGCAAGGAACACTAGCACCTTGAAATCATCCAAAGATTATTTGGAGATTGTGATATTTGACTGCTCAAGCTGATTTCTGAGTCAACTCTCTGGCTTCTGCAAAAAAAACCAAATGGGGAATCTAAAATTTGTGGTTACTACAGTAGCTACAAAGTGACTAATGGGAGCAGTAAGAGAACCTTCCTGCTCAGTTCTGCGGTCAGCAACAGCCCTTAAACATTTTTAAATCCTTTTAGCTCGTGAGCAGTGCACAGAAAGTAAATGGAAGTATGAATGGATTGGCTACATGGTTATACAGGAAGCAGTGCCTTTTTTTTTTCTAAATTTGGTTATTTTTTTTAAAAAGGCTTTCTATAAAATCTTATGTTGAGGTAACTAGATTTTGCTACAGGAGGAAATGCAAATTTGAGAGCACTAAGCTGCTGAATGCTAAATCATGACATGAAGCTTTCTTTATGAAATAATAAACACTGGGATATCTGTTTTGTATAACATGCAAGAATTCACCTCATTAAACCATAGTACTTATTTTGCATCATCTACCTTGAAAACCCTCGTTTCCACTCAGATGTGTTCTTTAACAACCATTTAAAGCCCCTGAGCCTTTCTTTCAAACCTGTTGTTATTTCGATAAATTTCAGGAGAAAAGATGTAGCTTGTGATATAGATGGTTGTTTTGAAGAATTTAATAAACCATTTTTATTCAGTCTATCCATGCTAGAATCACCTAGACATTATCCATTTGTGAAAAATATTTTCTGATATTTAGGTGTTTTTCTACATCCTGATTTGACTTGATATGAAGTGGAATGTGTTTGATGAATTGCCAACTGGCTGCTTTTCCAAGTTTACCCTTTTCTTAAGTTTACCAGTCTTAATGACAAAATTCATCTGGTACTGATCCACTTGCTTTAGTAGTTTGTGGGTTAGCAGTTTGTAAATTTACAGTGAAAGCATTCATAGTGCATGTTTTTAAAAAGGCAGTATGTATTGAACAAAGTGCATTTCCTTGGGGGAGGGAATCCATTCCAAGATGACAGAGAAAAAAATAAAACACAATTATCAAGCAGAGCCGTAATCAGTTGGCACAGAACCAGCATGATCCTTGCTGCATCTGTTGGTTTTCTGCCTAACAAGAGTCCAGATGCCCGGAGATGCCTGCGGTGTGGTGGGTGGGTGTTTTGTCCTGGGAGGAATATCTGGGGCTGCTGTGGTGCTCCCTGCTTGAGCTCTGGATTTAGCTGTGTGTCCATGGCTGCCCCCCCAGCTGCCGCTCCCTTCCATTTTTTGCTGCATACACTCTCCTTTGGTAGCTTCTCTGCACCTTCCACTGGGAGCTTGTCCTGCTGCAGTCTAGTGATAGTTGGTAGGTAGATAACAGCTCTTAGCACTTCGGGAAGGTGTTTTCCTTGCTTTTTATTTTTGGTCCTGAGAAAGCACTGCTACTTGCTATTTTTACCTGGGTCAGGCAGATACTGTTAATTGTATTTTTTTCACACAATCTGTAACCTCCTTCTGATATGGAAGAGAATTGAAGTAGGTTGATAGTTGTCGTAACAAAACTATCCTTTAAGTGAGAAGTGTTTACCCCGGCTCCTCGCTTTCTGGACAATTCTGTGCCCCTTTGAGTAATAAGGTATCATCCCTAGGGAATGACCACCTGCTTGGGAGCAGCAGCATCGCAGTGATAGAGATTGCTCTGGAAAACTGCATTTTGTGTGTCCTCAGCATTGGCTTGTTCAGCAAAAATAGTGGAGAGAGGAGTGTTTTACTGAACTGATTGCAGGGAAATACAACACTTCTAAGAAGCAAATTTTAGGAGACTGATGAGCAGTGCTGGCGGCAAACACTAACTGCTCAGTGTTTTTTCTCTCCTTACCCTTGAATCTTGCAGTGTGAAATATGAGTCTTAAATAGTAGCTTTTGACTATTTTGATACATAAAACATCAAACTTATTACTTCATAGTGTTTTATTAACATTCAGTAGATTATTTTCCTTACATTGGAGTTAATGCTTAAAGGGAGCTCCAGTAGCATTGTTGTGTAGTCCTAACTATTTCTAAACAGAAACTGCATAAATATCACTTCAGAGGTAGAAGTTGTATTGAAATTGTAGAACCAACCCTTATAGTATGGGGTGCAGTTTATCGTATTGGGCAGCAGAAGGGAAGAGGGTGATGCTTTCTACCATTCTCATTTTTTTTTTTTATGTTAGCGTCAGTGTCAGAGAATGCAGAGCCTACACCTGAAGAACAAGACAAGTCGCTTGACAAGCCAAAACAGAAAAAGAATCGTTGTTTCATGTGTCGGAAGAAGGTTGGACTTACTGGTGAGAAATACTGCCTGCTTTTTTTCTTATGAGAGACTTAGTCTTTGGACCTTTTGAAATACCCTTCCCTTAAGGGAAAAAGGGGCATAGTCATCTCTTGAAATTACTTATTTGAAATAAATCTTGGCTAGAGATGCTTTCAGCTGGCTGCTTACTGGATTTAGTTCTTTGTACATCCTTTTGCTTTTGAGCTTGCTTTCCTTAAGTAAAATTCTTAATTCCAAATGCTACTTCCAAAAGTCTACTTAGATGAGGAGTCGGATGGTAGTTTGCTACTATTCACTAACCAGCCTTTGCAGTGGTTCAGTGGAAGTGTTCAACTGTCCATTCTGTGGGGTGTAGGTTCAAAAACAAAACTAGCAGCAGGTCTCCACAAACGTGTTTTCTATTAGTGCATTGTGATAGAAAGGAATTGTCTAGTCAAATTTTTGTAATCACTTAAATTACTTCTGATTCTTATGCTTCCTACAGCAGGGGCACTTCGGTTTTGATTGATACTGGTGACTGAGATTTGTTAATAGGGAGCAAATTTGGGATATAAAACAAACCTGTATAATTATGAATACTGAAATGTCTTAAGCCAATATTTCTGTCCACAGGATTTGAGTGTCGGTGTGGAAACGTTTACTGCGGTATGCACCGTTATTCAGATGTACACAGTTGCTCTTACAATTACAAAGCTGATGCTGCTGAGAAAATCAGAAAAGAGAATCCTGTAGTTGTTGGGGAAAAGATCCAGAAGATCTGAACTGCTGCTTCTGCTGGAATACAAAATCCTCTGACCATCTGCAGATTAAATTGACTTGAGCTTTTTTCCTTAGTCATCAGGAATGTAGAGCAGTGTATCTTGCCTAGACCTTTTAATCATGCATGTCATCAGATGAATAGATTTTTTTGTTTTTTTTTTTTTTGTTTTGTTTTGAAAATGACTCTGAACATTTATTTTCATTGCAGTTTTTTTGTGGCTGAAGACTTAAGTAAACTTTACAAGTATTATCCTTTAAGATCATCTTAATTTTAGTTGAGTGCAGAGGGCTTTTATAACAAACATGGAGAAAATATTGGAGGGCTGTGCTTTTCCAGGTAAAACATGCATGCGTTAACTTTGCAGTTTATTTTCTTGTTGTATATAGCTTTTCTCTGCAGCACAATTTCCTTTTTTTGATAATGCCTTGTATGGCACAACTAGTTATCAGTAACTGAATGTATTTTAATCATTATGGCTGCTTCTGTTTTTTTGGTTTTTTTTTTTTTTCCTCCCATTAATGAGAGGTTATACATGTTCGCATATTAGCTTGTTTGCACCCTCTACCTATTTATGTATGAATCATTTGTAATGAGAGTGTGTGCTGAGATTGTCTGTGTGGTTTTTTAAAATTGATTTTTGTTTTTGCGTGTGTGGGGGGAAGGCTGTATGCACTTCACTGACTGCAGGTTTCATCGGGATTACATCCATCAGTTTGTCTGTACACAAATATGAAGAATGATCTGAAGTACCTGTGCTGTATTTATGTTTATCCACGTCTTAACTTTGATTAAATAAAATTTTAAAAAATTAGGACTCCTGTGGCTGTCACTGGCATCTGTGATCTGTTGTTTTTTATGCTTTATTTTCATGGGAATTTTTCACTGGTGACTCCTGTACATGCAGAGACCTTACATTTCAATGCCAGCTAACTTGTATCTGCTTTCTGACTGTTCCCTTCTAAGTTCTGGAAAGACCATTTTGTGTATTGATACATGCTGCACAGTGTTTTGTTTTTGTTTTGTTTTTCTCTCCATGCTTCCTGTGTGTGGTGCAATTCACACGTGCAGGAGCAAGGTCATTTCTGTTAAAATGTGCTGAAACTGAGGGGATGCCTAGGGTAGACATGGCCTGTTTAAGTCACTGACTAGGCAGTGATTCCACAGATGTGATTCTGGTTCACGAATGTGATTCTGGCTTTAGGGAATATAGCCGTGGAGTTTGTGGTCTAGTAGCTGAGCTGCAGAGCACTCTACTAACTTATCTGAAAGTAGATGACAGGATGGTTCTTGAGGACTTCTGCCCTTGATTGTGAGCTGTGAAACCCCTCAGCTTCAAAGCTGACCATCGCCACCTCCAACGTGCTCTGTAGTGAATCCACAGCCCTGTAAGTAATTCTGATGTGGGGACAAACGGGATTGTTCTCTTGCTGTCCTGTGAGGGTGTTCAGTAATTTTCTCTTAATGAAGTTTGAGCTTTGTCGGTTTTGTCGAATTAGAGTCTGCGTCAACCATTTGGCTGTGTTGTCATCCATGTAGCTTAAAGGTCGAGTGGCTGATGTAGCACCGAGTAACTTCATCCAGTGCAGACCAGTGCACTGAAACAAATTCCTCTCCAGATGGCACTGATCCCTCAGCTGAAAAGTCCCTTGGTGACTTGCTGCTGATTTTAAGCTCCTTTTGAGCATTTGTGGAATAAATACAATTGCTTGGCTTCATTGAAAATGTGTGTTTAAAAATAGATTGAAGCTGGATGCAGCCATTAAAATTCTGAATGGTCTTTAAAAGCTGTGGCTGCAATTAGGAGATAAAACACCACATCTAGGATGTAAACACTATGCAGGAGAAGGCTCGCTCTCTGTTAGAAAGCTATGGAGAGTAACCTGCAAGACCAATAATTTATGAGGTATTTTGCTCTTTCAAAACCAGTTTAAGCATCAACTCTGGAAGGTATATATTTTTGTAGTAAAAGAGGGAGCAAATAAGTCACTTCAGGAATGCCTGTTCTTATGTGTCAAAGATGCTCTATTTTCTCAGTGTGTGCTAAACTTCCTTACTCTCTCATTCTGTGCTGTGCCTGCATCTTGTGGATGTTTCTTAGTTTGCTTTCTTATTCACTAATTCTTGCCTTTTTGGTTTGAACCCTCCCTCTCTTTGCTATTTGTGATCTCTTGCCTCCCTTCCCGAAGCTCTCTTTGCTCTCCCCTTCCTCCCTCCTTAGTTTTCCTCATCTGTGCCCCGATGGGCCAAGCAAAGAGGAGATGCTCCAGATGTCACAATGAGGGAAGAACAGCTGTTTGCGCGCGCTGATATCTGTGAGACTGAAAGAACAAACGGTATGAGAAGGTTCCTGCCTTTAGGAATTCATGAAATCCTCTTAGTGCCACCTTTTGCGAAGCCAGACCTACTCTGCCCCTTGGTTTTACAGGAGGAAACAGGACTGTGCCAAGAGGAAACGTGACTTGGGGTGATACTGCTTGTGAGTGCGGCGGCAGGACAGGCAGCGAGGTTGGGTCAACACTGCAATTCTTTCTCCATACTTGAAGCAATCTAATAACCTGCTTGTGCAGAGTCTTCAAAGCTAAGGATATCAGAAGAGCAAATGATTTGATACACAAGCTTGCATTTGGATTGGAAACTCACTTTTCTCTAGCAGCAATTGTATACAGTCCTTGTTTGCTTGGTGTTAGCTGCACATTATCATGGTGGTTGATCTCCCTCAACCTGGGTAATCAGTGACGGGTTATATTTTGTCATCTGTTCGAGATTAGCAGATGAACACTATAATTAATACCAGTGTATTCACAGCAATGCAAAACACCTAGATAAATTCATGTTCTTAAGGTACATGGGGTGAGTATGAAACGTGCTTGGAAGATTTTTCAGGGTAAGCAGGTTCTGGATATAATCCCTGTAGCCTTCCTGTGAAATCTCTTCATTGTGTGGAAACTGCTTTTGACAACCTGTGAATTGGAGTTGTATCCTAGATACCGAACTTACCTAAAGGAAGATTCTCTGGCTTTGGTGCTACTTAAATAGTCCCCAACCTGGCACTCTGTGGGCTTGCTCCCCAGCTAGCAAAAATACAGTCACAGAGGGACTGTTGTCCATGGCCTTGTCACCAGTATCAGAGTCTGCCTCTTGCCTCGTTTCTTCTGCGTCCTCTGCCAAAAAAGGGTCAGCAGGAAATCAGTTCTCTGGGTTAGCAGCCCCAAGTGTCTTATCCCTTTTATTGAAAAGGGGTGATCTCTACTACTACGTTCTAGTTTCACAGATCTCCTCATTGGATTCTACTTTTTTGTGCATGGGGTGTCCTAAAGGCACATGAAAGCTGGGAGCAAAGCACTGTCCCCATTTCTCACAGTTATTTGCTTGCATCTGTGTTTTTAGGTTGCTAGAAATGAGGAAATAGAAGAAAAAAAGGATTAAAAAAAAAAAAAAAAAAAGTTTTAGGTAAAAATTGTGCCCTGGGCAGAATTGCTGCTCATCTGACAGTTAGATGTGTACATAATAATGAGCATTTCACCTCTGGTGTAAAAGTGCTTCTGTGTGAGGTAAAGCAGAATAACTCCTGTGCTAACACAGCAGCGGGGCTTGTCTGCTCAGCCTGCTCCCCCCACGAGTATTTATTCTTTTCTATAAAGTTTCGCAAGCGGCAAGAGGCCGTTCGTGCCCCGTGCCCCTCGGCGGGAGCTGACGCACTCGTTGACCCGGCTGCTGCCCGAGGACTTGGCTCGGGGACGGCGGCGGCGCCCGGCCATTGGCCTGGGGCGGGAGGTGGGATCCGGCCCGCGGGCTCTGCCTGCCGCGGGCAGCAGCGCTGGGTGAGCGCGGGCTGCGTCCTGGGCTGCCATGTCCTTCATCCAGGTAGACGAGAACTCGGATTTTCCTCTGCAGAATCTCCCCTATGGGGTTTTCTCCACCAAGGAGGAGGTGAGTAACTGCGCGCTCTGTCCTTGCACTGCTGTAATTAGAGGCCGTGAGCAGGAGCAGGAATTCCCAGCAATTTAGGGCAAAGAGAAACTTCCCGGGCAGGTTGAGATGCTTGCGCACAGGCTTCCAGGTTTGAAAATGAAACTAAAGTGGATATGCTTTTTCTTTCTTTTCTTTTTTCTTTTTTTCCTTGATTTTTTTGGATGGCAGCTGCTTTAACATTGCACAGAAGAAGTAAAAAAAATGTTAGTATTTCTGAGAAAGAAGTATCTTGGCTAACAAATGCTGCAGTTCAGCGTGTTGACTGCTATTGTGAAAGTGCTCGGTCTGCGTTTGATCTTTTCATCACAGACTTTTCACTGACTTTTTTTTAAAGCCATATTTCTTATTTCTTTATGGCCAAGTCTAATCAGACTTTGCCCTCTCCTCAAGAAACGGCACTAAATATGTATTTCAGCTGAGATGGATTCTGCAGTGCCCTGTTCCTTTCATGCAGTATGGGCTGATAGAGGTAAAAATAGAAATCTCGATCGAAAAAGCTGGATTTGCCAGCGGGTGCTGTGTCCTGTGAGCAGCAGCGCTCCCGTGGGGCCTGTGCAGAGGGGCTAAAGGAGGGGACAACACAGGAGCGTCACTCCTGCCCTTGCAGTGAGCTCCTCCTCCTGCCCCGGCCCGTGTCCGTGTTCACTGTGCGTTCGTTCGTGGTGAGATGTAGTGAGGTGACTCTAAACGTGTGCAGGACTTCGGCGCTTTGCCCCAAGGCTGCAGTTTGTAGGCCTTACAGTTCCCTAAGAAAACGCCGTTAAGCTTTCCCAGATAAGCCAGCTACCCTGCTGCCGTTTTAATGAGAATTGAGACCAGAATTTTGTGCCTGCAAAATGCCAGCCCCATAAATGTGCCCCACTGGAGAGAAGGAAATGAGCAGAGATACCTCGAGAGAAAAAAACAGGGAGATGGTTTTATCCCTGCTAAACCTAAAGAGAAAAAACAAGGGGGCATTTTTATCCCTGCTGGTGGGTGCTTCGTGGTCAGGTCCTGGTTTCTGATCACTTGGCTTATCAACAGACAAGCTTAAAGATCTGTTTAAAAGAAAAATTTAGACCAGAGGACTGTGTTTTCTCATCTGATATTTTCCAAAGATTAAAAGCAAGAGGGTTTGTTTGCTCTGTTTCTGGATGTGTATGTTGTTATCTTAACAGATTTGTTTTGTTATCTCTTCTCCATTGTGCAAACATCTTCACAAGTCTTTACTAGCAGGCAGCCAAGGGTTTCTTTAGGAAAATAAAGTGCTACAAGTGGCACAAATTCTAAGCAATTTCAGGTTAAAAGAGCTGATGTCATTGCTGTCTGCAACATCCCAGTTGCAGATTAACATGACCTGACCCTTAGTACGTTTTGCAGGGCTGTTTGCTGAATAAATACTTATTATCATATTTGGAAACATGTTTAAAAAATGAAAGGCTAGAAAATAGGCTTAATAGCGTGGCTCGCAGTGCCGTTGGCTTACGGCCTGCAAGGGCTGCAGCAGCAGAACAGGAACGTTGTTTATCAGTGTACACCTACCCGGCAAACGGAGCTACGGGCAGAGTCACGGGCGCTTGGAAAGCCGTCCCTGGGGCTAGGACTGCGGCCAAGGCTCTTGCAGGCCTGCGGGAGAGTTTAGGTAGCCTGGGCCTCCGCCATGTCCCGCCGGGGTGCGCAGCGGCAGCCAGAGCCGTTCGTCTCTCTTGCGGCTGACCCGGGCGCAGGGACTGACTTTAAAAATGCCCATTTCCTTCCACCCGTGTCACTGTGCGGATGCGGTGAATCCTGTCCTTGGTTTCTCTGTGCTTCAGTGCCCCTTCCGTAAGAGGAAGAATAGCGTTTTCCTGCCTCCCAGCATGTTTCAGGTGTGAGGATAAGAATTTGTGCTGAAATGCTGGCCATATATTTGAGGGGAAAAGGGGGTACCTCCGTTTTGTTGTCCTGCTCTTCCTCACAAGAGCAGCATGAGGGGAAGGTGCTTTCAGACCCTTGCAGGTCCATACGGAGCCTGCCGTGACGCTGCTGGTGGTGTTTTCAGCGGGCAGCCCTGTCTGTTAGCTTGTCATGGTCGCTCACTGCGATATGGACCCTTGTCCCTCGTGGATTTATCTCTTTGATCATTGTCTTTCCCTCTGCTTTGGCAATTTTGGGTACAATTATGAATTCCTTTCCCTCTCCCTGCTTCGTAGCCTCGGCGCAGGATTGGAGTCGCCATCGGGGAGCAGATTTTGGATCTCAGCGTCATTAAACACCTGTTCAATGGACCGGCTCTTTCCAAGCACCAGCATGTCTTTGAGCAGGTACTTGCAGCACAGCCTGTTGTTCCACACACAGGCTTGAAAGCGCGGGATGTGCACACGGAGGGCAAGAAAAATGCCCTTCCTCTGCCTCTCTCCTTTATCGCCTCGCAGCCAGCCCTCAATGACTTCATGGCCTTGGGCCGTGGAGCTTGGAAGGAGGCGAGAGCTCTTCTCCAAAAGCTGCTGTCCGCCAGCGAGCCCACCCTGAGGGACAACGCGGACCTGCGGAGAAGGTGAGGAGCTGGGAAGTGGCTCCTGCAGGTGGCCAGGCTTGCAGGCAGCATCACCTGTGTCAGCTGTTGACAAGGGTGTTGACAAGGCTTGGAAGCTCCATGTGTTGTGTGTAAGGAAAACCAAGCTCGGGAGAGCTGTCCTAGCCTTGCTGTGCTCTCCTGAGGAGAGTAATTGGGACAGATTAAAGCAGTTTCTAGTATCACTCTTGTAAACACCAAGATGGGAGTTCAGAATGTGGTCACCTGCCACCTAAGCGGAGTTAACTGCCATGTGGGTGTGTAATTAAGAGAGGGAAGTTGTAGCTATGTCTGATGAATCCCTTGTCTTCCCACACATCTGGGTGTCACCGTCCGTGCGGGTAGGCTGGGCTCTGCCCTGGGTGGGCCCGAGTTGCGGCAGCTCTGGGGAGGGATGCGCTGCTCCCACTGCTGGTCGTCGTCATCATCATCATCATCATCGGCGTCATCATCATCATCACCTTCAGCCCAGGCCACGGCCCTGCCAGGCTCTCCTGGTCAGCTGGGCCCCTTTGCCTCCACTACAAGGGTGGCAGCAGCACCGATGGGGCTCATGAGTTTAAATCAAGCACCCTAAGAGCCACTTCCCAAAAAATATTCGATCATGCAACCTGCTCACCTAAGTGCATGTGAGTTTTTGCAAAATAAATCAAGAAAGGCATTAGAGAGAGAGACTTTCCCTTCCACGCTTCCAAAGCCACAAAGGGCAAGAAGTGCAACTTTTCCGAGAGCTGAAGTCGTCATTTTTCGTTTCAGAGCGTTTGTCCCTCAGGCTGCGGCCACGATGCACCTGCCGGCTCGGATTGGTACGTCCCGGGGCCTCCGCGCGGCCCTTTGCTCTTGCCCAGAGGAGCTGTTCTATGCCCAGATCACTCAGACAGACCCTGGCTGGGGCAGGGAATGGGTTTTGTAGGAGCCAGGAGATTATTTTACATAATGGATGGTAGGTGCCGTCTGTGGCATGAGAATGGAAGTCTGGGTAAGCTCAATAGCAGCCGGAAAAATTTTGGGATGCAGTTTTTGCTAAATCTGGGTTGTCTGGTGCCATAAAACTCCTATCCTCAGATTTGCATCACCAAAGGCCTTTGGAATTGCAGCCAGGCAGGAAACCTGATTAATTTCAAGCACTTTTCCCATTTATTCTCAGGGGGGAAAAAAAAAAAAAAAGAGAGAGAGAAAAAGACCTTCCAAAGTTTTGCGAGCCAGATACTCTGGAATAGCCTCATAAATAAACATGAGTTCAGAATATTGCTCTGCATCCCGAATCTGACTTCCACTAGCCTCCATGAACCTGTGGACTGTTGTGGAGGGCATCTCTATATAAAATAACCTCTTGGTTTTGAGGGGAAAAAATTAATTTGTACCAAAAAGGACAAAACTGCCGTCCTGGCCCAGGTTTAACACTTGCTTGCTCACGCCTCTGCGTAGTGGGAGAATGAGCGTTAGGAGGAGGCCAAGCTCCTTGCTCCGTGTTGCAGCAGTTTCGGTGGCAAAGTCCAGCTCATTGCCCCGTGCACGCCTCGAGCCAAGCGTTGCCTGTTTGAATCAGAAGTCTCCGATTCCCCCTCCCGAAGGCGGCGGAGCCGTTTGCTCCGGCGGCACCAGAGGGCAGCAGATGCCCTGGGTATGAGCGCGTTCCCGCCGCCGCCGAAGCGCCGGCCGGACAAAACGGGCCCTGGAGCTCGGGTGGGCGCTAACCCGCTGAGAGCTGCCCCGTGGGTGCCAGAGAGGAGATCGGGATAGCGATCAGAACGGAAATTAAGGAAAAAAATCCGTTTTGTTGTTCGCGCTGCTTCATAGGTGAATTGTTAATCACCACCTGCATGCTATGAATTGTTATTACTATGTGACTGGATTTAAATGTTTCTAAAAGCCTCTGCTTAGCTCTTCCTGCCTCTTTTTCTGTTCTTTTCATTGCCAACAGCACTTTCCTGTTCTTCAGCCTCAGCACATGAGGGACTTTTTTGCTATTGATTCATATTTTATGGGCTTCTTTTCCCCCAGGAGATTATACTGACTTCTATTCTTCACGGCAACACGCCACAAATGTCGGGATCATGTTCAGAGGGAAGGAGAATGCCTTGATGCCTAATTGGTGGGTAGTTCAGGTATTCCTCTGGTGCAACATTATTCTGTGTGCATGGCTGCAGGTATATACAATTTTTGTCAAGATCTAATGCACAGACTTTCAGCACCATAATAATTTCAGTTCGCAGCAGAAAGGAATTTGTGCTGTCAGAGCTGAAAATCACTTTTCCTCTGCTCTAGGTGAGTTTGCACTGCATTAGTGCATCTGCACAAAGGCAGGTTTACCTAAGAATTCAATTTTTGCTGAATGACAGGAAAATAATGCTAAAGCTCCAGGAATGAGTTGGGGCAGTGGCTTTTGGAGTGCGGCTGCGTGTGTCCGGGTGTCTCGGAGCGGGCGCGGTGCAAACGCCCGTGCCTGCGTGCGGAGCGCTCCCCTCGCGCTGCCGCGCGGCTCTGGGACGGCTGCGCCGGGAACCTGCCCTGCTCGGGTCTCTTTAACAGGCTGCACCTGCCCGTCGGCTATCACGGCCGCGCGTCGTCCGTGGTGGTGTCGGGGACGCCGATCAGAAGACCCGTGGGGCAGATAAATCCCAGCAGTGGTAAGTCCACAGCATGAGTTTAATGTGCTTTTTCACATAGAAAATAGTGGATGGGAAGGGGGTGGGATGCCTTGTCTGAGGCTCAGACTCCTGGGTTAGGACTGAGAGCAAGGGAAAGCCGAGAGCTGAGTCAATTTTGTGTTCAGGTGACAGGCAGCATCAACCACTTCGTGTCCTCTAGCTATACTCTTTTATTTCCCTACCTGGCATCCTGTAATGCTCTTCTTTTTTTTAACCCACAGATAAACCTCCAGTGTTTAGTGCTTGTAAACGCCTGGATATGGAGTTAGAAATGGTAAGATGTTTTATCCCTTCAGTAGAAAAGTGTGTAGTGGAAACCAACACAAAGAAGGGCTTTCTACAATTTCCACTACATTCTAACACAAGAAAAAAGAAAAGTTACCACTTAATTCAAAGACTGCATCAAACAGCAAATAATTATTTATTTTATACAGGAAATACATGTACTTACTGTAGGCTCCTTCTGAAATGAAGGTGTCGTAAGGTTCAGCATTTTTCCTATAATTTCCTTTTGATAGATTTTCTTTTTTTTTTTTTTTTCTTTTAGTAGACAATAGGATTTCTGTGGTGGAAACTTTCCATTCGGGTGAATGTTCATACAGTGCTTTGCATTTCCAGTTTTCAAGCTGGAAATGACCAAATGCAAGCACCGGCACAGCAATCTGGAACCCCAAGAGCATATTATTTTCATCAGACCCCACAGCCTGGTGTCTAGTTGGCAGTTACCCTTGCCCTGCAGCCAGAATCTTTTACTGGACATCAGGGATTGTGGAAGTGGAAGTTGTCTGGGCACTGAATCTAGACCAGAGGAAGCTGTGAATTCTCAGGGGTTCAAGTCAAACACATCACCCTTCCAGCTAGAAAGAAAAACACCGTGTTGTAACGGTGTGCTCAGAAGGTGCAGCTTCTTGTGGCTTCGTCCAGGAGGAGAGTTTTATATGAGTGTTGGTTGTGACTATATGAGTTAATTGCCATCTCCCACCTACGAAAAACCATGAAAGAGGCATAATATCAAAGGAAATGGTAGTAAAAAATGAGCCGAAAACTTTAAACACTGTATCCTTTGCAGGTTGATGGTAAAAAGTGGGAGTTCTTGTGTTTGTAGCCTTCTGTGCAGTAAAACCTTTGTGATTCTGCAGGTGATTTTGACCCGTAGGATTTACTTTATTGACATTTTGCTTTCCAATTCCAGGCATTCTTTGTTGGCCCTGGCAACAAGCACGGGGAGCCAATTCCCATCAGCAGAGCCCACGAGCACATCTTTGGGATGGTCCTTATGAACGACTGGAGTGGTAATGGGCACTGCTGGTGTTTGCCTGCCGCGGACTACACTGTTGTAGCAAACCTTAGATGTGGATAAATTATACGTTGCAATTGAAAGGGATCAAAATGGAAGGCTCTCTGCGTTTCTTGGGCACTGTTTAGATACATCATAGATAACCAGTTGAACCACAAATTACTGTCTAATGAAGACTTAAGTTATGTACAAAAGAGCTAATGTTCTTCCTTCTGGACAGGAGTTGATCATCCATAGGATCCATGAGACTGGTGTTTTCACCAGATGATTGATTTCACTGTCAGGATCAGGGAGAAGATTTGGTGGTCACAAATCAGTTTCTGCATAGATTTAAGCATACATAAGCACTGGTAGTTAGTAGCCTTACAATTAGTATTTACCCTACTGAGTGGATGTAAAAATATTAAGTACATGGGGGAGAAAAAGACTTGTTGTATAAGGATGACCTGACTTGTTTTAATTATCCCTGGATTTTCTTTCTAATCTAGTGGTTCTGAAAAAAACTGGGCGTTTGAAAAAGATGAATTTAGATCAGGCTTTGGGCATGATGGTTTGGAAAAGGTGGGGGATAATGTTTCACACAGAATCACAGAATGGTTGAGGTTGGAAAGGACCTTTGGAGATCATCTACTCCAACCCCCGTGCTCCAGCAGGGATTTCCAAGTCCACAGAGCTGGTTCTGTAGCTGGACGCAGTCCTGTGTTACTCTTATACTGGCATTAAGGCTGTGCAGCTCTTAGGATACGTTTAACAGCGTTGCTTTGCGTTTTCTTTCTAGCCCGGGACATTCAGAAATGGGAGTATGTTCCACTGGGTCCGTTCCTGAGCAAGAGCTTTGGCACAACCATCTCTCCTTGGGTTGTTACGATGGAAGCTCTCATGCCATTCGTGTTGCCAAATCCTGTCCAGGTAAGTGAGAGAAAGGGGTGAGACGAGGGGGAAAAAAAAGGGATTAGCTTTTGTGTAATGATGGAAAGGGCTTTTGGAGCCCAAATATAAAAAAGGGAATTTGATTGCATGGATGTTCATAATTTAAAAAAAAAAAAAAAGTGAGTATAAGAGGAAGAAAAACAATAATCTGGACAGCAATAATGATAAAGTAAATGGAGCATGTAGTACAGCATGTTATAAGCAAAGTTGCTGGCAAGGCTTGAGGAATTTTTCCTTTCTGTTTGTTTAGCCTGTGATGCCTTTTCTGTGCTTTAGGATCCCAAGCCATTGCCCTACCTCCGAGATGAAGAGCCCTACACGTTTGACATCAAGCTCCTTGTTTCTCTTAAAGGTATGACAATGCTGAGTGCTCCCCAGAACTGAAATCCCAGTTAAGGAAGGTAGGATCCACTATATATTTCAGATTTGCTCTTGGCTGCACACTTCTGCTCACACACCTTAGCCCATGTTGCCTCTGTCAGAGAAGGAGGCAGCTCCTAATGTATCAGCTCTGGGGTGTCACGTTAGCCCAGCACAGGCACCAGCTAAAGAGCCTGCTGAGCAATAGGTCCAGTTGCTGCTGCTGCTGAGCAGAAAATAGGAAACGTAATAGGAAATTAGCCCTGTGTCACCCACGCATTTGTTTTCTGCATAATGCTGGCCTTCGTGCAGGTATGGAAAATGCTGTTTCATGTCTCCTACTAAGGATTATGATGATAAAAGAAGTCTCCATCCATCTAAAAAATGAAAAGATTTCAACATTTTTCATGAACACCAATTCTTTCCCTGTTTCTTATTTTTCATTTTCCATAGGAGAAGGAATGAGCACGCCAACTACTATATGCACATCTAATTTCAAAGTAAGACTTCTGCATCCCTTATAGGTTTGAAAGGTTGCTTGTGCCCTCAGTCCTGACCTTAAGCAGTTTCCAACCCTGGCTTTTGTATTAGCTGAAGATCAGGGCAGGTGAGGGGGAGAGGGAAGAGGGGAAAAGGTCGATGTTTCTTCCTCCTGCTGGTTTGGGAACTACCTGAATGTGTGAACGAGTGGGCAGCTCTCCCCAGTGCTCGCCTTAGCATGCTCGAAGCCTCATCAGCTCTGTACTCGTTTGGCAGGAAGGAGTGAGAACAGAGGCCTGCGAGAGCAAAGGGAATTGCCTCATGCTGTGCCAAGGTGGAAGCTTGCAGTGGCAGCTGGTCATTTACATGCAGACGCGCTGCGGTGGCACCGCTGCTGGCGCTGTGCCTGTCCCCGGCCCCGTGGGGACGCAGCGCTGGCGCTGCCTTTACCCGCTGGTGGAAGGTGTCGTCAGCCAGGAGGGGCTTGCACCAGCTGCAGGACTTCCCTGGGCGTTACGAATTTGCATATACACCAGTCACCTTAAACAGTAAATCAGTAGTCAGAAAATCAGTAATAAGCAGGCGTTTTCTATAAACCCATTAAAATATTGGACCCTAGCATGAATCCTGGTTTAGCAGTGCTGGCATTAAACTTGAAGGAGGAGAGAAGTGACACCCAGCGTAAAGAAGAAATTTTAAAGTGTTAAATAGTTTTTTAAAGCATATGTTTTAAAGGAGTGTTAGTTTCCAGTCATCATTTAGCAAACAGGAACTATTAACAATTCTGCACTAAATAACTCTGTGAATGCTCTTTAGAAAACACTTTTTTTTAGAGACAGCCTTGCCAGCTTTGTCCAGAGCATGCAATGCATTCTACATAGGCCGATGGCATGCAGGAGACATGTTTGTCCTTCATTGCTTTAGCCTCCTCTTCCTCCTCCTCCAGCACATGTACTGGACCATGAAGCAGCAGCTAGCTCACCATTCAATCAACGGATGCAACCTCCGACCTGGCGATCTCCTGGCATCGGGAACAATCAGTGGGCCTGTAAGTGCTCAAGTAAAATAAATCCACAGATACCATTCACCAATCCAAAACCCACCAGGCAGGGCTCTGGATCGGATCATATTTGGCTTAAGCAGACATCGAAATGCCTGCAGTTCTTTCCTAGGCTTTTTGGGCTAAGGCTTATGTAATCCAAGACCTCACAGAGAGCTGTATTTTTCTTTTTTTTAATGTTCCCTGTGTTTCTTTTGATAAGAGCTATTTCTAATATTACATATGCAAATTAATTTATATATACAAGCATCCACTGCACAGCCTATTTTCACTCTGAAATCCAGTTATTTCCATTTATGAGAAGAATATAAAAGATACATGGGCATAAACTTCAGAATAACAACTAAGTATACTTCTGGAGATATTAAAACTTCTAGTTTCCATACCATATGCCACATCTTCACAAGCTATGGTTGCCTTGGACTGCCCTACATGCAGTAGTTGAAACAGGTAGCGATATGGGTAAGGTATTGGCACATACCAAAGCACCAAGTATAAACACTCTTCATGCATTTCATGTATCTTTGGGAAAGCTGTTTCCAAACCCAGATACCTACACTTTGGTTTTGAGCATTTCTTTGCTTTTTACTTCATCTACTGACCTTAAAGATTTACAAATGTTTAGCAACTTTGTTCTTCTGAAAAAGCAAAAAAAAAGGGTAAATGAAATTCTGAAATGTGACTATATAAAAACACTGTATTTGCCAAAGAAGTGCCCTAGATTTGTTTTCTTTCTTTCTTAGCAGGACTGACTTTTTTTTTTTTTTTTCTTCAAGAGTTTAGTGCTAGATTAAACATACCAGATAACTGCTGGAAGCCATGACTGCTTACAGTGAGCAAAGAATTAAACTACAATGGCAGGAAAATAAGCCAATGTATCAATGAATTAAATCAACAGCGAGGAACTCTTCTATGCAGTTAACATACCTGCATGTCTGCTTCCAGCAGCTAGCAGTTTAGCAGTAGGACAGATGTATCAAAGAGCTGCTTGTCTATTTGTGTATTACCTTTTGGTATAGGACCCCGAGAGCTTTGGCTCCCTGCTGGAGCTGTCTTGGAATGGAACAAAAGAAATTAATCTTGGCAATGGACAGTCCCGTATATTCCTGCAAGATGGAGATGAAGTTATATTAACAGGTAAGGAGGGAATCACTTTTTTTTTTTTTTTTTTTTCATTATTTCTAGGAAATAAATTCATAGACTCTTCTCACTTGTGAAGGTGCCTGGTGAGCAGACACACTGTTCTGTACATATCTACCATGCAATCACATCTGTCTCCATCCCACCTACTGGGAGGTAGAAGCAAACTGATATAAAATTCCATGCTGTAAATTCCTTTTAGGTTTGTTTATTGGTTTTGGTAAGTAGTTAATGATCTTACAATGCTTGTGCATTAGTGCTGAGGGGCTGACTGGTGCAGGGTGCCTTTGAGGGTGAGAGCATCTTGAGAATGGAAGCAATTGCTGTTTTGCTACCACTACTGCTCAAGTTTACATGTGGAGCAGAGCTTGGCAAGTCGTGAAAAGAGTTATTTTGCAAGCAATATATCATTTGCTACATATACATATTCATTGAAATGCATTGCAAATTAAATATGTGAGAAACAGCATGAAGCTTGTTCGAACGGTTTACCGGCTCCCCTTTGAAAAGGGCTGTGCTTGAGAGCTGCTTTATGCTGGGCTGTGATTTTACTTTTCACCTTGAGAAGTTAAGGCATTTATAAATTAAAATCTAACATGGTGCTTCAGACTAAATTCCACATTTTTTAATTCAGAGTCCAATGCAAAGCAAATCTATTTTCTTTCCTCCCATCCTGTCAATCACTTCATGGCTTTGAGGGTGCCGTACATCTGGCAAGCTCAGCCATGTGAAACATTTGACTGCAGACACATTGCTATGACACCTATTGAATTTTTAGAGAATATCTTGTGGGATTTTGTGCATCACCAGATCCCACTTGGAGAACTATTGAATACCATGCCCTGTTGCAAGTAACCCCTTTGTTCAAGCTGCATTGCTGATGGGATCTCATTGGAAATGTGCAAAGATTGAAAATCTGCAAAGATCTGCACTGAAAGTCTGCAAAGGGAACAAACAGGTGGTCCCAGTGAAGGGAAACTCCTTCTGAACAGAGAGTTTTCAGAAGACCAGGTAAATGCTGGCACTCCTGCACTGTCCTGCCCCTGGGCCGGAGCTCCCCTGTGGCTCAGGCTGGTGGTGGTGGCAGACACATGAAACTGGCCTGCAAGAGGCTTGGGGTGAATGATGGTCAGAGGTAGAATGTGTTTGAGTGCTGCTAGAAACTGATCAAAATGCACCAGGGGCAACTTCTTGCTGGAAAGTTCTCCTGAAGCTGTTCTCACTCACAGTGTGTTTGAGTGGCCATTATGAGGTATTCTTGCAAACAACAATTTTACCAGAACATATTGAAATTCCTCATTTATTTTTAAGAAACTTTTTTTAAAAAAAATTAGAATTTTTCTTGGAGGAGGTAAAAAAAAAAAAAAAAAAAAAAAATAGTACAGATATGTTCACGGCCTAGTGAAGGTTCTCTAAGCTTTACTTGAAATAAGAGCTTTCAGACCTGAAACTGCCGGAACTACCACTGGGACACGTCGGGATGTTTCCCTACCTGGTGACTTAAGGCAGACCCAGGGCCTAAAGGCACCTGGAGGCAGCACTGCTGCTGTTGCCTCTCCGGAGGCCTAGATCTTGCCAAGTGCCAGCTCATCACTTCTAGCCTCTCATTTCAGCTGCACATTTTTGCTCTCCCGTCCCTCCTGGTGGGAGCTATCTCCAAGCCCTAAGGCTCAAAGGGAGGGAAATCTATGACAGCCCGGCGTGTCTTGTGCAGGAAGCATTGCCATCCCGGGCTGGCCGGGGCCGTGCTGAGCTGGCTCCGGAGACCTCCCCACAGCTTGACGGTGCTCAGCGCTGGCTGGCGCTGCCGGCAGCACAGAGCTCACTTTGTTAAACAGGCTGCTCCTCCGGACAGCTCTAAATTGCAGCTGACAGCGGGGTAACTAAACTGGACTGAAATAATAAGCCAGCGTTCAAAGGAAACCTGGCAGCGAAGCCTAATGAGACTAATGGAAACTGAGCTAAACCTTGAAGCAAGTGTCTTACTCGAGCGTTGTTCGCTAATGAGCATCACCCTGTGGATGTGGGAAGGTGCTCTGGGGCCGGCTGCTGCGTACGGAGCTACAGATGCTGCTGGCCTTGGAAAAACCTCTTTAAACCTCTTTTCAGCCTCACTGTGACAGCTGTGCTGCTGGATGAAGGTGGCAGCAGCTGCCTTAGCGCTGCACTGGCTTTGCTGGGTCTTTGCAGAGCAGCTGAGCCCACTCTCCCCTGCGCAGGAGGCCGGGGGATCTGCTGGTCCGGGGGAGGCTGGGGACTAGCAGTTAAGCTCTGCTCTGCTTGGATCCCTCTTGGCTTCTCCGAGGCCACTGGCTTTTACGAAATACAGGGAAGATGATGTATTCCGTTCTTTTAGAAAAATCCATCACTAACTCTGAAGTCATTCCTTAAAATACAGCGTAGGCTACTCATGCCCTTCCTTTGATCAGCTGTTGCCAGTGCATGGCTACCGCAGGTCTCCTTAACTCTGTCTTCCCTATATGGGCCCGAAGTCCTGGCTGTGACCCGTCCTTCCCAGTGGATGCTGCTTGTGGAGCCGCTCTGCTGGCCCCGGCAGCGAGGGGGACTGCAGCATCCCTGGGGCACAGGCTCATCTCTGCCATCACACATGGGCACAGAGAGGTTGGGTTGTCCCATAAAGATGTTGTCACAGATCAGTAGCTTCAGCAGCAGTCAGCAGACTTTCAATGTCTATTTATATAATGGAGGATAAATGGATATTTTCAGTTCTGTGTTTCTCAAGGAACGACGCTGCTTACATTTAGCAAGCTAACCAGATTCTGCTAGGGCTGATCCCTACGATCATCTTTCTGGCTTATGAGTACCCCAAAGTCAACATCCCAAGAGCAGTCCTAACACTGCAGAAAAGGAATCCAGATTTGCTTTATTAACTGCAAGGCTTGACCAGACAGCAATTCTGCTTGTCAGCTAGATGGATGATGCTGCAGGTTCAGTTTCAATGCAGAAATATTGCATATGTTGCTAACCCTTTGATCGTGTTCCCAAAACTTGCATATTGCTGTGCTTTGTGCTTTTTGTGGTGTGTGGTTTTTCTTTCTGTTTGTTTTTAATAATACTGGGCCACTTGAACTCTTCTCTTTTTCCCCTGTTGCATTCCTAGGAGGTTGCATCTGTCAGTCAAAAAAATTAATAGTACTATCCCACTGACGTGCTGATGCAATCTTAAGATGTGACATCTCCATCAACAACCAACTCAGTTCCCAGCCCTGCTCCAAGAACTTCCTGGTCCTAAAGCAAATTCAGGTCCAGTCTCTACCTTGCCCTGCTTCTGCCTGCTCCAGAAGGCTTGGAAAGGAGCACCAAGCTTCCCAGTGCTCAGAAGCTGCAGTCCACTCTTCATGGATGAGGGTGCTCTTAAAATAGCTGTGTGCTTGTGCATTGAAAAAACAGTGTAAATATCCTGTCAGGGCCCTGTTCTTTATCACCTGTGTTGTCAGGCCATCTTTACAAGCACAAACTGAACATGCACGTAAATCTAGCTGCCTAGGTCCTGAGATATAGCGGGGAGCCAGCAGAGAAGTCCTGGAGAAGAGGTCTGATTTCCTTCTATTCACTTTTATCATGGAGCTGCTCTTGCATCATGGTCTGTCTCTGCTTCCTCGTCCCAGGTTACTGCCAGGGCAGCGGCTACCGTGTGGGATTTGGCCAGTGCTCGGGAAAGATTCTTCCAGCCCCATCGTTTCCATGATGCCGGGGATAAGGTGACCGTGGAGGACGAGACGAAGGATCATTCTTCCCTGTCTCTTTATTTGGAGAAGCCCTGCAGCTTTGCTCAAATTTTCTGTTTTTATATGACTGATAGAAATATTATTTTTAATTATCAATAAATATCTTGCAGATCAGTGCAGCTCTCTGGCCTGACACTGGCATTCCAATGGTGCAGCATGGAAAACCAGTTCTTAAATTTCTCAGAATAGGATGATTGGAAAGTGCGCTTTTTAAATTTCTTGACTTTATTAATAATTTTATCATAAGAGTAAAGTTTTCAGTTAAACTTTAAACTTTCAGATTATGAGGTTGATGATAACAGCAGGCATTGAATGCTTATATGGGTATAGTTTTTAAATGTACTTCTTATGCTGGAGGTGAAAACTCCAAAGATGGAAGTTTGCTATGAAGGATATGTATTTACAAAACAGTTTGGGGAGGGAAGAGTTACAAGAGCATGTCCTAATTTATAATAAAACACTTCTTGAATGGAAAACGCTGCAAAAATTACATACTAAGTAAAGAGTTACTATTAAAAGATTGAAAGCAAAACCAAAAATCCAAATGAAATTGTATCGCTTAAAAAAATAAAACCAGAAAGCAGCAAGAGCCTCTTGTAGATAAAATCAAGCATTTGCAGCAGCGTGCAGAGATGCCATGTGCAAGGGAGGCCACATGAGGCCTGCCGCTCCTGTGCTGATTTTTCTCGTCTTTTCTCCACTTTTCCGCGTTGCGAAGGGCAAGGCCGCGTCCTCCTGCTCCCCAGGCCGCTTTAGCGCGTGGCCCAGCACCACATGGTCCCAAGGTGGGGAAGCTGCTATCCGGAGCGGTGCAGGAGGCCGCATCGCGCGCCCAGCGGGGAGCAACTTGTTAAACGTTTGTTGGGCCTCAAAGCCGGGAGCCCCTGAGGCGGCCGGTTCCCTGAGCGGCCCCAGGGTGCGCGGCCTGCTGCTCCGTCCCGGCTGGGAGCAAGCGGCCGCGCTGGGGGCTTCTTTTAGTCCCCGGAGCAGCAGGCTACTTCCCATGGGGCCTTCTGCTTCCCCAGCAGCGTTCGGCCTGGCGGCAGGATCCTTTCAGGGAAGGTGAGGGCGGCTGGCCCTTCTCCGGGGAAGGAGGGGGGCCGCTCCGACGCTGTGGCGGGAGGGTCTAGGGCCCGTCCACCCCGTCCTGCCAGGCTCAGTCTGGCGTCACCCTGCGCAGAGGAGCAGGGAGCACCCGGCCCTCAGCAGGAATGTGACCCCTGTCAGAGCGAGAGGCAGGAATGAATCCGGAATGGAGATTAATGAACAAACGTGACAGCGCAGATAAATCCCGGCTGCTGGAGCCCTTGCTGCCCACAGCCTCCGAGCAAGCAGATCAACAGCCTTTCCAGCAGCAACGCAACAAGGACCATCCCCAAACCCATCTAAATTCTCTGCCATCACCAGGAATTATGACCTGGCCAGGAAAACGGGCTTGCTGTTGTTTACTGAAGCAAAGCTGTTTTCCCTTCTGCTTGTGTGAATACTCTAACACCTGGGTATTTATTTCAGCTCCACTGGGGATGTTCCCTGCTCCCTTTTGCGCAAGGGACCTCAAGGGACAACTGTGTGTGGTCTCCTGGCCCCTAGGGGTTTCTGCCGTAGTGAGAGGACACGCAGCGTCGCTCAGGTGTCTCCTTTCCGGGTGTCTTGGGGAGACGAGTTTGGGGGAAATCCCAGGTGCTTTGGCCCAGTCCAGCTTCCTCCCCCAGGGTCCTCCCCCGGGACAGCTGCCACCACTTGGTGGGAGTGATGGTCCTCCAGCCCCTCTATCCTTACCAACATCCTCACTCAGGTGCTCCTGGTTAAATGCACAGACTCGGGGCTTCAAAAACTTTATTTTTAAATTGCTGCTTTAATTACTTTAGCTTTCCCTGCAAGGAGGTTTCCCTCCACCTTCAGAGGTGCTGTTAGTACTGAGCACAGCTCTCTGCTTCCAGAGGCTGTTGATCTTAACCCAGTTTCTATCTGCACTCCCTGGCTTCCAGCAGAAGGGGCATCTTCTTCTTGACCCTGATGGAAGGAGCTCTTCTAGACTGAAATGTCATCTGCCTGGTATGTAGTGAAAAAGCTGAATGTATTTTATAGTACTATGGTTGACATAAAAAAGTGACTATGATGAAGTGTAAAGTAAGAAACAGAATAATGTCATATTTCAGGTTTGGAAAAGAGTGGGTTTTCAATAGGAGTGCCTGGGGCCTGTGAGGAGGTG
Source organism: Crypturellus tataupa (assembly GCA_034781795.1). NCBI lineage: Eukaryota > Metazoa > Chordata > Aves > Tinamiformes > Tinamidae > Crypturellus > Crypturellus tataupa. The sequence goes on from JAWLRI010001073.1 coordinate 538,816, forward strand.
ACCATGCTGAATGCTCAGCCTCACCTCCAAAGGCTTGTGTTTGTGTTGAACAGCATGGCATGTTGTTGTTGTGTTTTGGATTTTATTTATTTTTTTTAAGAGGTCCTAGCAAGTAGTGGTGAAATCATAACAGAGACAACAAGGATGCTCTCCATGTTGAAGCTGTTTTATTGCATTAGATAAATACATGTGCAGCAGGTCAGAATTATTTCCTCTGAGTGCGACTGATGCTAGTATGGCATAATAGTCAAGAGAAAGAAAATTAGCAGAGGCACTTGTTTCATGCAGCTGAAATTACTACCAAGCCCAGTGATGCAGCCCCTGCAAAAACAGAACCTTGCTGATCTTAGACACTGCTGGGCTGATGGGGCTCCTGTGACTGGCATCGTGCAGCCGTGGGAATAACGCATCCAGGGAGGGTTGTCCCTGTGCCCCAGCTCCAAGAAGCAGGGAAAGAACCTTCTGCTTTCTGTGCGATGCTTTGTATTGCTTTTGGTTGGAATGGTCAGGCTGCATGACTGTAACCATCGGTGGAAGGCAGATATTAGGATATTATCAATATAAAAACAATCCTGCAAATGTTTGTGTGATCACCTAGAAAGCTGGACATGAATACCTAGACACTTATGGAGATGTCTTTGACAAAAAAAAGAAGGATGTAATAGGCTATACCAGGATGATAAATGCCTTATTATTATTAGAAAATAGAACCAGCCATAAGGATCTCTCCTTTAGGATTCTCAGCATATTTACTTAGTTTGTGCAGCTAGACAAACACAGCAAAAAATAATAAAAAGTTTTAGCAAATATTCTTGCAACCCAAATTTGCTAATTTGCTTCCCTAGCACCTGTAACCCTTTGCTGCAGTCCTGACTCTGCATATTCCCAACCATTCCCTGGGAAGGATGTAGGCTGAAGCTGGCCTGGCCCTGTGTGCAGCCAGGCAGCCTGCTCAGGGGTTTCACCCTAAGCACATACATTCAGCTTTGAGATACAGTGTGAGCTCCTGTGGTACAAATGCAGCCACTTGTGAATAAGAGACACCAAGGTGTTTGCTGAAAATACTGGAGACATTAATGATCACTCTTATAAAAATCCTCAGTCACTAGTGGTCAGTCAGCTGACCCCTAGTCAGCTCATAGGCTGATGAGCTGCTTGCAGCAGGCAAGTACAGGTCTCTTGGTAGAGAACAGGAGGATTAAAGTGGATCCTCAACTCTCCCTCCTCCTGCTTGGAATGTCCTACAACAGAGATTACCAAACCTCGTGCAGCTTGGGCTAGAGCAGAAGGCCCATGCAAAGCTCTCCACATGCCTCATCACTGGCTATTTTGGGATCCCTGTTTCACACTGCAGAGCACTTTGCCTCCACAGTGTCCACAGCAGTCCTTGTGCCCCTTGGCAGGACTCAAAGTGTTACCATCTGACTCCTACTGAGAGTGAGTGGGGTCCAGTTGAGCCCCTTGGTGGGGCTTCACTTGGTTATACTGAGATTCCCTTCTAGTTTCATAGGGAATCATGTGAATCAGCACCCTAATTCTGAGTCCCTTTTTGAGGTTGTCCAAGTACTTTACTGATATTAGATAGATACAAAGCAGCACAAGGCAAGCTAGTATTGTGGTACCCAAGGCAAGCTAATGTTGTACCCCTTTTACAGATGAGTGACTGAGGCATGTAGCGAGAGGGTCTTTGCTCCCTTATCCAGCAAATCCTTATAAGAGCAGAGGATGGTAAGACACAAAGTGTGTGCCCCAATTCCCTGCTCCAGCCTTTGGTTCCACCTTCCTCATCCATTGTACATTGCCCTATGGAGAAAACCTAGAGACCAGGTAGGAGTGAGGAAGAGGAGAAATAGCGAAGTGTCCTTCTTGCAGATGTTTACTATCCACACTTCTCTACTTGAGATACTTCTGATGGTTGCAGGTTTGGCTCCTTGCTCCAGCAGTTTCTTGTAATGCTTTAAGCACTATCTGTAGTTACTAAAAAAAGGCAGCTGTGGGCAAACCTTAGAATTTGAGAATAGAGAAAATGGGAAGCCCTCGGTCTCTGCTCCTCAAAAGGCATGAAACAAACATCTGAAGTTTCCCTGTTCACTCATGCCTGTTCCCATAATGGCTGTCTTGGTGAACTGAGGAAAGGAAATGTACACATACTCACCTTGCAAATCAATGGAAAAATTCTTTTAAAAGAAGTGCTGAATTTCTCCGAGGTAGAATGCATATTGCCGTATGTTACTTAAACTGCTAAGCTGAGGAATCTGTCAGATTTAAGAACTGACAAATACCTACTTCTCGGTGACAAAGCCAGGAAGGATGTCTTTGTTTTATTGTTTTTATTACTGTACTTGTGTGTGACTGCCTGAAACATGAGCTGGGCGCAGTTATGTGCGGAGTCACTCTCTGAAAATCAGGGCAAGTTCTATGTAGCTGAAGCCCCTGATGTTCCAGCTCTGCTCCAAGGACTTCTGGTGACCAGCAAGATCACTACCAGTGTTTTGACCCACCTGGCTAATCTACAAACCTATGGGGAAGTGGTAAAATGCCCAGGGTTTCTAGAGCAGGATAGAGAAGGTGATGCTGTAGGGTTGATGACAACCCCCTGGGAAGTGTGTTCTGAGTGCATCTGTATCCTGCGTGCTGGAGATGGGACTGCAGTGTGGTTGGGAGGGCACATGCAGAAGCAAAGTAGTTGGGGAAACCCTGCTCCTGTGTCCTCTACCCAGATGGGGTGGTTTAGAGCTGCTGCTCAGTGGTGCTTGAGGATACAAAATTGTAAAACCTTTTGGAAACACAAATATAATGACTGAGGAGGATATCCGAAGCAAGCTATTTTCAGGGAGGATAAAACGTTCCTGTTGCTTTTCCAACTTCTGGTACTTACCCTGGATATGTGGGAAATATTGAGGGAGGATAGACTGTGCTAGACCAAGAGTTATATTAGGAAAAGCCTACAGTTTCTTGTGCTACTAGAATTAAAATTATAACTGTTTTTCATTAAAATAAGGATTGCTGCATAGTATTAAGCTGTGCTGCCAGAATGGCCTGCTGTTATCCTGATCTGTTGAGTGAGAGTATTTAAACTATGTGCTCTTGGAGATATTGCCATTGCCCTGTGTATCTGAAAATGGCTGTTTGGTGTGTGCTAGCCTTCCGAGCGGGAAAAGATCTCCTGGACTGCAGCATTTCATGGCTGTGAAGTCCTTTCAGTCATCAAGATGCTGCTCCTCCCAAGTAGACGTGGGGATGGCGCTGTACGGGTCCATGATGACTTTTGCGCAACGAATAATCATCACAATCAAGAAAAGGCAGAGGAAGACAAAACATGCTAGCGTCAGTCCCTTGTCCACATCGACGTACACAGGCTCTGGGGTTGGGCCCTCCATTGCTGATGCTGCTCCTCATCTGGCTTTATATTTACTCCTAACATTGTCGTCCACCTGCAAAGCAAACACATTGGAAGATGCAAGCAGCGGCTCCCCCTGAATGGGCAAAAGGGAAAGCTGTCCTTGATACATCCCTGGGTGGAATAAATTTGTTGAAAATGCTGTAACTCCAATAACTCAGAGAGTCAGGAACAAGAGAACCTCAATTTGAACTCTCTTTGCTCAGACTTCTTCATTTAGACCATGAATGTTTATTGCTAAAATACAGGTCAGTTTAAAAATTAATATTAACAAGGAAAACAAACAGCAGTGACTAACCAATGTCTACTTAAAATTACATCTTTTCTATTATTTTTACTTTTAAGAGATCCAGATGCTGTTCTTGTCTCAGTATTTCCAATTGTAAAAATATTTCCTCTGCTCTGTTAGTGTGAAAGACCAGAAAAATGGTGGAGCAGACTGTTTCTGTCCCAAATCTACTCTGTCCAAATTTTCGCAGCTTCTCCATGGTGCAAGGCAGAGAGAAGATTATGCATTCCTGTATTCCATATCATTTAATCTCTGGCAATCTTAGGTTCTCTGGGCAATAGAAAACTTTCAGGAGCTGCATCATTTTGCAATGAGTTACACAAAGAAATGCAGGTGATTGTGTTTAGTACAAGGATGATTTTATTTCAGGCAAAGGTCTGCATAGCTGAAGGTCTCTTCTGACCTCATCATCCAAAATCCATAAGCAAAATGGGTTCAGCACAGGTTGGCTCCCATCTGTCTCAGCAGGTATGCCTCTGCAGAGCTCATTAGCCATCAACACAGATGATGATGCCAAAGGAAAGGAACTGACCTGATTCATAAAATGAGTCACTGCCTGAGGATGGGGAGAACTTTTCCTGATGAGGTAGGATAGGAGGTAGAAGTCCTTTGAGAGGGTGGGAGGTAGAAGTCTTGAGGCTTGCTGTAGCAGAGCAAGAATATGAAATGTTTCCTTGAAATTAAAGACATCAAATTGCCTACATCAAAGGCAATAATTAGTTTGAGTACCAGTTCTGGTTTCATCTAGAGAGAGAATTGGGGAGGATGAACCATGGGATATTTGAGTGAAACTTGGGTACCAAATGTTGCTCTCCATAACTTCACAAAGCCTCTCCCTGCCCAGGCAGGTTTGCCTGGCTGCATTCCCAGTCACTCGATGGGGTCCAGCAGCAGGACTCTCGTCTAGCTGGAGCAGCAAGTTCTTGAGCATCTCGCTGCATGAGCAGGAGACTTGCTCTTAGATCTTAGACTTCATGGAGAGATCCATCTCTTGGAAATACTGCTCTTCAAAATGGTATCCCACGATCTCATGGGAATTGTGGTTCAAGTGCTCAGTACTTCTCAGGACTCTGGATGGATTATGCTCCCTGTGAAACTCCTGAGATGAGATCTTCCCACTACTGAATTGAAGAACCTAAAGTGAAGAACCTGAAATGTCATGGAAAAGACATACCAGGCAGAGAGCCTTACCTAGAGAAGGGAATGGAAATATGGTGTCTGAGCTGCAGTTCACACAGAACTGCAGCGACAGCTTGGAGCTGTGTATATATATGTGTGTATATATATATACACACACACACTTTTTCGGACTTTAGTTGATATGTTTTGCCAAAAAGTCAGTATTTTTAGTGGAGTACAAACCTCTTTTGCAGACAACTGTGTTCTTGAGGTTGTACAAATCCCCTCTCTTGTCTCTGGGAATACCCTAATGTTTGTAGGTTGCCAGAGGAGAATGTATGTCTTAATGCTGGCTGGCCAGAAGGACTTGGCTTTTGAGCTGCTCTGCTCGCAGCTTGACTGCTCACCTGAATCTCTCAGCCCACCAGCGTTGTTGTAGGAAGGAATTTTGCCTTTGCCCATGAAGCTTGACCAGTCTGTACCAAGCTACTGCTTGTGCTCATTGAATCGTGTGGAGGAGCAGTTGTCAGAAGGCATTTGGTGTGTTCTGCGCTGCTGGTTGTGGCAACTGCATTTCAGTGGGCTCGGCAGCACAGAGACAGTGTTATTAGCACTGAACACATCCAGATGCTGGAAAGTGTCTGTGCTGGAGGCTGCTTGGGGTCTCCAGGTGGAGTTATTGGTGCTGGAACATGCTGTGGTTCTATATCAGGTCTCTGAGAGCAGCAGGGGTTATTTCCTCCCTGCAGAAAGGGAAGGACCAGGCCTGTTGCAACCTGCTATGAGTTTGCAACGTGATTTTGCAGTGCCTGGTCTGGCATGTGAAATGCATTCACTGGAGCTAATTCTTGCCCCTGCTAGAGAGGCTGCTTGCTTGCTTGGATGCTTTGGTCTTATTTACCAGCACTGCCAACGCTGACAGCAGATGCGGGGAGGGGGCGGAGGAGGAAGATTAGCAGAAACAATTATGAAGCTTCACACTTGAACGCTCAAGTTTCCTCTGAATAGCTGAAAATGTCTTTCTGCAGCATGTCAGCACCCAACTGTAGGATAATATATATTTTTTTAATTTCTTCAGATTTGTCGAGAACTAATTTGGTTAGTGAAATGAAAAAGGGGAGTCCCTGTTCCAAATTATTTGTCCTATGAGTGTGTGCTCTTCTGAAGCTCAGCTGACTGCAGGCTGCAGTGAGCCAGGGCCGGCGGCAGCTGTGCCCCTTCAGGAACGTTGGCACCACTTGGGAGTCCCATGGAGCGATGGGCAGGGAGCTGGTCAGAACATGTCTTCATCCCCAGAAGAATCCGGCCTGAGCACTTCAGCTCTGCTCTTCATTTTGTGCTCCCCAGAGCTCTTCATGAAAGATTGCGACAGAGGAGAGGATATACTACTTTTATTCCTTTTTTTTTTCTTCTTTTTTCATTTAAATGTTCATAAATACAAGCAGAGACAGTTGATTCTTTAAAATACCAATGTGGATTGCAAATCCATAACCTTTGTACAGGCTGGTGTGGCCAAACTTCTTGTTCATTCTTACCTAAGCAAGGTATTTTGAAAGATGTGGGGCTTTTTGCAGACCTGACAATCTTGGACCTGACAATCTGTCACTTTAAATATAAGGTAATAATGTCCCACATACACTGCAGAGACCCGATTTAAACCTTAGCAGTTCATAAGTCTAGTTAATTAGGTTTTCCTTTCAGCTCCTAGGATATATTTCAAGCTGACCATTTTTCTCCTGTACTCCTTTCCAAGAATAATAGATCTTTGTATGGGGGATTAGGAAGGGAAGGAAGGGGAAGCTGTTTAATTTGACATATGCAAGCAGAGCCCTACCTTCCAGCCCGGGGCAGGAAGCCTGTCACATCCAGGCATGCCAGCATGGTGGAGTTAAAATCCTCCTTGTAGGCATAGTTAAGAAGTTGCCTTCGTCAGCGTGGCTTTCACGGCGTGCCGGCGGCGCTCGGGCCCAGGCGTCCGGACCTGGAAGCAGTTCCTTTGTCACCGGCGTGTTCTGGGATTTAAAAAAAAAAAAAAAAAAACTAATTTGCACATCATGCGAGACAGGGATGAGATGGAGCCCCAGGGACTTGCTCTGGGGACAGCCTGAGGCAATGGAGGACAGATCTGTGCAAGGAGCTTTCCCCCTCCCCCTGCCCCGATCTTCCCTAGTATAACTATGATATAGAGAAGAACAGACCCAAAGTTTTTTTTAATCAATGTGTTTCTTCCTAAACAACCCCATTTTTAAGCTATAGTGAACAGATGAGCTGAACTGATACTGTCTGCCAGTCTGCTTTCCTTCTTTAGCTGATTTTAAAGCTAACTTTAAAGCCACTTAATTTTTTTTCCCTAAAGTGATTGAAAAGACAAAGTTTGTTAAAACTCTGCTGTACTGGCAAGGGCCGGTTTCAGCACATTCTGTTCTTCCTCCCAGAACAGAATGTTAGGGAATGCTTTGAAACCGGCCACATCTTTCATTTGCCACCTTTATGAAGCCAGTCAAATTTTGGGCTTCAAAATCATAATGAAGTTAATATTATTTTTAACAGAAAATGGCCAAAAATGAAGCAAAGCATTTCAGTCACTTAAAATAATGAAGTGAATGGACCTGGAGACACTTGAAGGCTATGACTTATTTGGATGTTTGGGTCCAATTTGGGATGCTATGTTTTTATGCTCTTTTTTCACTTGCAATATCTGCCGGACCAAGCCTTGAACTCACTTGTTTCCCACTGAGTCCTGCTGCCTCCCTCGGGGGCACCTTGCGGCCCCAGCTCAGTGCAAACAGATTTGCAGGCAGCTCCCCAAGCCAGCGATACCCCCGGCCAGCCCGAGGGCAGGGACCCTGTTCTTGTGTGTTTGACCGCTCCTGTCACTCATGGATGGTGCTCGCTGGTGCTGGACCAGAGATCAGCAGCTGGATGTGATGCTCCAAGGGTGACAACTCCAAGTGCCGCCTGGACCACAAAGGGCTGCACCAGGGCAAGCGATCACAGCCTGTGAGTGAGGCCGCCACGAGGGCAATTTTTTTGGTGTGTGTCAGATGAACTTGCCCTCAATTTGAAGTTCAGAGCTATAAAAGAGGAGACTGCGCACTTAATCATACCCTAATATTCTTAACAACCTAGTTTCGATTAAAAACTCGCTGCCTTTGAGCACAAAGTGGTGTACTGTAGATATGGACAGATGAGTTTCTATATCCAAAGGGCAGTAATTTAATGACTACCTTCATTTAAAAATTAATCATCCTTTTTACTTTCAGTTCTTTCAGCAGAAAATCAATCCTTTATTTCAGCCTCTCAGGCTTCCTAAAAGCATGACTTCTATGTACCTGTAGTATGCAGGAAGGCTTAGTATTTGTTTTTTAGCCCATTATTTTTCTTTGCTTGCTTTAATTATGGACTTCAGATCTTTAGAATCAGCCTGGTTTATGAGAGCTCATTCATTCAGGGCAGCCCACGCAGTTATGGTCAAGAGATAAATAATGTTCCCTCAACACATTTACTTTTAACCAGCCATAAATTACTGGGTGTCAGTACTCCCTCTGAAGAGCGAAGACATTATTTATGGTTGCCCCAAAAGATGAACACAAACAAACACATCAATCTGAAGAAAATGTTAAAAATCACTGTTGCACAAATGCTTCCTTCTTACATAATCCCACAGCAAGAGCAGCATCAATCTTCATTGCGGAAAAGATGCAAGATGCACTTAAAATAACTGTGGGTTGCTTATAATTTAAGAGCCTCCTCTTAAATCAAATAATCATTTTTCACTTGAGAAGCATGTGGCGTTACTTGGTAGCAAAAACAAACTCCCCAAAAATGCTGTGCTTGGGAGCAAGTTGCTGTTCAGAGCTATTGAGCTGACTGAGCGAAAGTTGGAGCGTAGGCAAGAAAAGCAGCATCGCCCGTGTGCGCTGTAGGATCCTTCCACTCCCCCAGGGGCACAGCGGAGCTGCAGAGGTTTTGCAGCAAACTTTACCCCATCCTCGGCCGTGCAATGCTTACCCGCTGTCAGCGAGGGCTTTTGAGGACATACATCCCTCAGACATTGAAATCCTTTAATAGAGAATGGCAGCAAAATGCAAAGTAATAACCTATGATATGTAAAGATTAGGTGGGTTTGAAAAGCAATGTCTGTCTGTACCGAGACCATCCTTCACTCAATATGTGGTTTGATAAGGAGGCTCCTCTTATCACTCAGTGTGTTCATCCCCTTTAATCATGGTGAGCAGCAAACATAAAGGAGTCTTAGAGAAACAGATGGATTTGGCCTTTATGCCAAGACCTGCACGGGCTGAATGGGTATTATGTGAACCTGGTTTAATGGACTATATTCTCTCCATGCTGTTTAAATCCTGTGGAAGGAGACAAACATACCTGTGGTCCCTGTCAGCTACGTTTTATAAATTAAACCCTGGCTGTGAGCCAGGAAAACTATACACAAAACTGTGTGGAAATCTTTACTGCAGTAAACCTGAGAGGGGATAAAAACAAAAATGGTTTTTCCCCCCTTCTACTTAGAAGATATTTCACAAATACAGGATGTGCATTCTGAGATAAAATTGCAACTCTCTTGTATGTGAGCATCCGTCGTGTGATGTAGCCCTGCTTCATGGAGGATTTGCCACTGAAGCACAACTATCAATGACGCGTTTGACATAAGTTTAACTCTTGCTAATGAAAGAAACTCCTGGTTTAAGAATGTATTAATTTACCAGGTTAGAGGGAAACTGAGCTAAAAGTAGTAGACGGCCAGTTTTGCTATAGAGAGAGTTGAGGGTTTTATGCTTTCTAGTGCTTCTCGTTGTCTACAAATCTTATCCAATCTATAGACTTTTTCTCATACAGATTTTTCTCAGCTGCTTCAGAAATTTTCAGGAAGATGCAAATATAAGCAAGAATAGACTTTGTAGTCCAGTTCTGGTTTGGGGTTAAAGCCAAAATAAAACCAACACTGTTATATTTTATATGTTGGGCTCCCATCTAAATCCCTGCACTTCAGTTGGTTTTTCAGCACTGGTTTAGCCCCTTGTGGATAGTAAGGATGGACATTTCCAGTGTGTGCACATGTATGTAATTTACTATGATATTTTCCCATTTTTTTGTTATGGTCTCATCAGAGGCCTGATGTCAGTAGAGTTACCTGACTCGGACTGAAGCCTAAAACTCCAGAAATGTTACTAGATGAGGATAATAATAATAAATCCTTCTGGAGAAACCTTAGGAAACCTTGGTTACACTGAGCCCAATCCAAGAGATTTATCCCTTTACTAAATTTAGGAATGAGAGAAATATAATAATTAAGTTCTAAAAGGAGAAGGTAGGAGCCTCAGCCACCCTGAAATAAGCTTGGGTTGGGTTGTTTCAGGGAGCAGAAGTATTCTGCTCTCTGAAACACTCAGATAGTCCTGTTGCTGCTTACTCTTTCCAGCTAGAAAGCCACATTTGTCACATGCTATCTAATTCTGGCTATAATTTGCCAGCAAAAGTAGAAATATCATTACTAGATTTTCCATGTCCTCACCCTCCCCCCTTCCTTGGTACCAGAGTTCTTCTGTTACAACTCTAAGAACTGTAAGAAAAAATATTGGCTCATTTTTAGAAAAGCTGAGTACCTGGAGCACCTTCTGCAATCAGTGGGAATAGCCAAAAGAGTTCAGCACTGCAGAAAACGAGCCAGTTTCCAGGCCCCATTTTGTACAGTTCTGTAGGAGAATACTGCACAAAACTTCTCATGAGAATCCAGCTGGCATCCAGATAAACTATATTTTCAACTGTCATCTTCCTGTAGGATGGATTGCATTTTCCTTCAGAGAGAGGCCAGATGACTTTTATTACAAATGAACCAAAACCTTGAGGCAGGACATGCATTACACTTCCTTGACAGCCCTGGCAGGAGTGAAGGATCCTGATAAGAATTTAAGGATAATTGAACTCTGGTCTCTAGCTCTGCAGGTACCTCACAAATATAGCAACTTCCAAGGCGTGTGTGTCACCAAGCGAGGCTTGGTAAAAGGATAAATGACCTAAGATGGAGGATCAGCCAGGGTCGTGGTCTAAGTCCCAGCTGTTTATGGCCTCTGTTGTCCTTCATAGGACACGTGGCCTTTATCCATGCTAGTAAATCAAATGTGCCCAAGACCATTGTGGCTGGCTGGCAAAAACAGCCCATGCACATAGTGTTCAATTTCTTTACCCTGAGACAGGTCTTTGTGCTATAATATGGTTATAGAGCAGGGGGAAAAGCTCTAAACTTGGGAGTATCTTTTAGCTGAAAAATGTTTTTATGACAAGTGCTGAGGTAGAGATTGATTAAACATGAACTAATTCTACACCAAAGATAATGATCAAAAATGATCTCAGAAAATGGTCCAAGCAATTAGCTGGGTTTTTTTTTTAGATGACTTTGGGGGTATGGAGGAGAAAAATCCTGCTTTGGTGCCCTTAAGAACTAATTCCTTACTACTGAAGACTGAAGTCCAGGTGATGGAAGGTCACCCAGTGACTCTTACCCTGCTCTTCCTTGCTCCTGAGGCAGGCTCAACTTCTGCCGTCCTCAGGGGCTGCTGCAAGCTGGAGCACAATCCGGCAGCCTTGGGAGATCTGAGCTATCGATGGCTTTGGCCGTAGCTTCATTTTGAGTGGTTGTGCAGGATTCGTGCCATTTTATTCCCTCCTTCCAACTTGTGCCAATCTGTACTGAGGCACAGGGAATTATCAAATATTCAGCCAAGGACCTGAGTGTTACCTGTGTTTTTTGTTTGTTGGGTTGTTTTTTTTTTTTTTTTTTTTTTTTTTTTTTTTGTTGTTTTTTTTTTCTGACTGTGCTCTCTGTAAATGCACGTGCAGTCTTTCCATCAAATCAAGAAAGGTCCTTTCCCCAGCTGGAAGCTCATTGATTATTCTGCAGAACAGGCAGCCAGAGACACTCTTTAATTAAGACTGCACTGAAAGGAGCTTTGATTCCAACCATGTATTACAGCCTGATGTTGTTTTCTTTGTTACTTCAGCAGATTATTAGAAATGTAGTCCTTGATTAAAAACAGTGTATGCAATTACATTCCATCTCCATGTCTTTAGCTAGATCAGTGGGTTGTCAGTGGATCGCTCAAAATGAGACTGCCAGAACCTTTGTAGTTGTTCAATTTATAAAAGGTTGTGCTTTTGGCACAGCACCCAACAGTGCTCTATAGCCAATGCCTTGTTAATGCGCCATTAGCCACAGGCATTTTTGAGTGAACCTAATATACAGGGAGCGAGGAGGGTTTGCCTGCTCTGACTCAGCAGTCTGGAAGGTCTTTTCTTCTTTGCAGAGATCACACTAACTTCTGAATGTGTGTGGGCATTTCAAGCCTGAGCACTGGATATCCACTGGCAACTATTTTAATTATTTTGGTTTTCAGTGGTCTAAGATCATTGTAATGTGCAAGGAATTCATTTGGTTGAAGAAAAATGGTTGAGGGAGTTATCAGCTGCCTTGCAAGTCCCTTAGGGAACTGGGACTCTTTGATTTGGGAAGAAGGCAGCTGAGGAGGAATATGTTTGCCCTTTACAAAATCACAGATTGGCTTGTTAAGGTGAACACACAATTCACCATATTCTCCAATAGGAGGTTAGGGAGTATTCAACACAACCAGTAAAAGGTCAGTAGAAGGCAGATTCCTGGAAAATTCCCATTAAAAATACATTAAAGACCGATCAGAACTCACGCTGCAATTGCAGCTTCAATATCTACTACATCTTTGTGATGTAGCTCTGATATTTTTAAAAGCAGTAAGATTTTATCCTTCTAAGATAACTCTCTATATTTACTTATTCAGCACAATAATAATGAGATTCCTCAAAAGCTTTTCATGCATAAAAGGCAACTAAACTCAAATAGCTTGGTCCTGTGAGCAATAAGGCAAGATGTGTCTCTATGGGTCTCTGCCAGACCACTGATTGGTATTTATTTATTTATTGCCACAGAGTCATTTTATGTCTGTGGTCTTGGAAGTTTATTTAATTGCAAATGCAGGCAACAGAGGCTAGCTATCTTGCACTACACTTGACTTCAGGACAGAAACAAGTAAGCATCTAACAGATAATAATTGCATCCCTAAATCAATGTGTCTTGAAAAAGATAGCTGCAATTGCTTTTGTGTGAACATCACCTCGCCAGGCATGTAGCTCTGTACCAAGCATCTAGTCAATGAACTTTAAAAACAGGCAAGTAGCAAGTAGCTCTTTTTTCCCCCCGATTGATATACTCATGTTAAGATACATATATATGTATATACATATATGTATATATATACATATGTATATAGAATATATAAATAAAGATATATATGGATTTTCATCATATCTTGTTAAAAGCCTTTTTCCATGGTGAAATTTTATATATGTGCAAAAGCAGAGCTGAAGTTCTCTTTGGGGCTGTTCTTTCCTTCCCCTCAGATTATTTTCCATGCAAAGTCTTCTAGATATCCTAGCACTGTTAGAGTCAGGAATGACTCCAAATCTCCCACAGGTTCAATATGCCATGGGGGAGCTGGGAGCATCTGGAAAGGCAGGATGTTCAGCCCAAAAGCAGCACTCAGCCTCTGCTGCTCAGCTGCAGCTCTGCCTTGTGCTGTTCCATCAGTGCTGGGCTCAGAAGTGACTCCTACTCTGCCCTGTGCCAGCAAAAGTTAGGGTTCATAAAACAAGTTGTTGGCAGAGGAAGTGAAGCAGGAGAAAGAGCCTTTATAAGTCCTCCATGGTTCAGCATAAGTCTTAAGTGGTGAATAAGAGTTATTGTTTTTCATCGTACTTTTGGGTATTTTTGACATTGGTTAGTTTGTATGAATAATAAAGCCCATGGTCATTACAGATTAACATAACAAATTATTTGTTTGGGATGGCTGGAGGGCTTTTTATTTAAAAGCTAGTATTTCTGAAATTTCTTTTTGTTCTATACTGATAGAAAATGAGAGCTCTCGAGAATATGCAAGAATAATGGAGAAGAGAGCAGGGAGACCTCAGGACATGCGATTTAAGATGGTGGTTACGTGTAATTAGAGCACTCTGAGGAGCCAGAGTTCACATCTGTGTTCCCATGGCCAACCAAATAGCTGTGTGCCTCTAGCAGCCTGCGTGTACAGGTCAGGATGCAAAGGTGTGAGATGTGTAGGGTTTATGGTGGAGGAGCTAATGCAAGCACAGGGACTAGGGTGGCATAGAGTCTCTTTTCCTTTGAATTGGGTAGTCAGAACAACTTTGAGTCAACTGTACCAAGATGCACAGCTCTCAAAATCGAGCAGAACTGAAGAGTTAACTCTTCTAGAGGCAGACAAACAAAATCATATCATCTGTTATATTTTTTTTCTGAATAAAATGAAAATCTTTATTAAGATTCCAGGGAAATATATTAAGCAAAGCTGTAAGGAAGCTGCTTTAATAGCAGAAGCCTGCAAGGTTTCACCAGTCTGTAAATCAGGCCTGCACTTGACATGCTGTGCTTTTTGTTTAAGCTTGCTTTGCAAACTGAACTTTGCAAACTGAGATTTATTCCAGTATTTGTTTGCATAACAACCCAAACTGGACCTGCAGCTTTTCTGGGCACATGACAGAAAGCAGCCAGAGACTGACGTAAAATTTAGTTCTTATAAATACACCAAGCGTCATGCTAGGAAAGATGCATATTAGCTTGTTGCTAAAGAAGACGAAGTGTGGCAAGGGTGTGAGAGCACCTGCTCACAAATAATCTGATCCATGTAATGTTACCAAGGTCAAGACCCCTCGAGTGATGTGCTGAGTAAATAATAGACCCATATGTTAAAGCTGCCTGGGGCATCTTTCCTGGGTTGAATGAACATTGTACCTGCAGACCATACCTGCAGACTAGTAGGGAGATAAGCTAGAAAACAGCACTGCACAGGCATGTTAAAATATGATCTGTGCTGTTAGACACCTTTCTCTGAATGAAGGAATTCTCTACTTTCTAGTGTTCAATTCTGGCACTGAAGGTGGGAAGCTGAGGCATTGGTAATTATAAGCAGGGAGGAACTTTCCAACTTTAATGTGTTTAGCTGAAAACCTCCCTGGAATTCAAATCATTTCCTCATCTTTCAAGAAGTAGTAACTATCTCTTTCCTGTAGGTCAATGTATAAACATTAATCTAAATCCACATGACAGATGATATCAAGCTGAGCTGAAAAAAAAACACATTATAAATCCATGCTTACCAGGCACATTTGAAAAAAAAAAAAATGACTAGGAGTAGCTTACTTAGAAAATTAATAAAAAGCCTTTGACATCTTAAGTGTTTCAGACTATCATCAAAACAGCTGGTAAAGTGAATGTTTGTCATCCAAGTATCAAATGGGAAGAAGGTCAGATTAATTAATTAAGCAAATAAACAGCAAGCCTGACCTAGCAGTCATTAGAAACTCAAATCAATTTGTCTTGGAAGAGTAATTACAAAATCAGTTGAAGAAGTGTGAGCTTGGATCAAGTAGACAGAAATCCACTTTGCTAGATTTTTCTCCCTAGCACAGAACCTTTCAAAGGGCATTTCGTTTGTGCATATTGGATTCATTACATAAGAATTTTTCATTTTGGAGCCGAGTAGTAAATCTTACCCCATGCTTACTGGGAGCACAGATTCATATAGCCAGTTAAGTAACATTTGCCTCAAACAATAACTAACTTGTGAATGCCCAATTTTATTACAGATCTATCAAAATAAGATTTAATGTATCAAAGGGAGAACTCTTTGTAATGAGCCTTTTGCCAGAGTTGCAGCAAGCAGATTCATGTTCCACTTCAGGTTTCTAACTGCAGTGATGTTGGTAAAGCAGCTGTTCACCGGTGCATGACGTGGTGAAGAGTGTGGTATTCCGGTTTTGTAAGGATTTGTGGTTATCTTGTACGTACGAGGATGACGGGCTGTACTGTCATCTGGCAACCCAGGCACCTCTTGAAATTCAGCCCTTTATGCAAACATTGAAGTTTTCAGCAGTGGCCTGAATTTCTTGTCCTCTGCTCGCCAAGCCAGGCGGTAGGAGTGTCGCAGCACGAGCAGGGATGCTCCTCAGTGCTGCGTTTCATTGAGACGAGCTCTCATCGTGTCCTAGCCACTAACATATGGGGAGGAAAAATTACCTGCTCCTTACCGCACTCAGCAACTTTAGACTGCAAAATATAACATTTACCTGTTAATATGACAGATGCAGTGAGAAGGATACTGTATCGCTGCAATCTGAATGTCATTCAGTGATACTAATGCATATTAATGCACATTCATATCATTTAATGCATAATAAATGTATTTATTATTGCCATGCCAATCAAGCAGGAAAAACAACATCAGCTTGCAGGGAAATGTGTCAGGATTCATTATTTCGCAAACAGAGATCGAGTAAATACAAATACTTCCATGCATCCGCAGCTCCCTTGGCACAAGGTGGCTCCTGTGCAGGGCAGATCCCACAGGCGGATGGGAGGGACATGAGTTGGCTGTGACACGGTCCCTAGGCCCTTTCCAACCCTATTTGTTTTGAGGTGTTTTAGAGTAAAACCTTTGGCAAGGTGACTGGGAAGGGTGACACGGTGCGGGGTCTCAGGTGCCCAAGCCCTCCCTAGGTGCCAGGGTATCCCATGGACTGCCCGGCTGCTGGCATTTCCTTCCTGCAGCCTCCCCTCTGGCAATTAGGGATTCCAGACACACACCTGAGCTAAGCTCCTGGCTCCCTGCTCCGCTCGGCTCTGCCACCGCGGTCCTTCTGGGATTCTCTCAAACCCGATCTGCTCTTCGCTCCTTCCCCCTTGCAAAGGAGAACAGCTTCATCCCTCCTGCCCACTTCACCCATTTCTACCTCCTCGCCTTCTTTTCAGTTACAGTAATGGGTAGTATTTTTTATTTGTTCTTCCTGGTGCTCTGCTGAAATCCCTTCACGAAACACTCTTTGTAAAGAGCAGCCAGCAAGGACTTTATGGGCCGGCGCTTCCGCAGCCGCCCTGGAGAATCGCTGCGGTGGTTCTGCTCCACGCGCCAACACAGCCTGTTTGACAAGGACTGCAAGGAAATGAGCCTGGAAACTCCTCCTGTTCTGCACTCACACTAGTGTCACCTTTTTTAAGCAGTAGTTTCTCAAAAAAAATGAAAAAAATGCCCTAAAACTATCTGTTGAATTATCATGGGTTATTTCATACAGTTGTTATTCATCCAAGAGCTGCGTAGCCTTCTCACTTGCTTAATATATTTTTACAAGAACATTACTAGTTATTTTATACTCTGTATGCCAATGGCTTTCAAGCACTCACCGAATGAGACATTAATCAAATAAATTTCTATTAGCTGTGCTAAGGTCTATGTGCAAAAAAGAATGTGAACTATAAGAAACTATAAGAAAAAAATTATAAAAGGTTGCCCCAAAAACCTGCATAGAAAGAGTTCTTTTATTATATTCAGTTCTTCAAGTCATGGGGTAAAACTAATGAAAATACTCTTACAGAGAGATCAAATGGAAAAAAGAAGCAATACTTATCCCATGTGGCACGTGATAAAAGACAAAAAAATGCAGTAAATTGGCTCTCCCAGTGCTATCCTTATTTTTCTCTCGCACAACACTGTAGTTGGTGACTGTATTGATTTTTATTTCTTTATAATACAACAGTCAGAAGGAACACCCAAATCCCAGCATCATGATTAAAAGGGCCCAATTCTGATTTTGTCTTTCCCAGTACTGGATCCTGTCTGGTTTCTTCACCCCTCCATATCTGATCATCTAATTTTATTCCTTACTTTAAAATTCTCTTTGATTTGCCTTTCAGGGTTGGGAATGTGCTTAAGAGCAGCAGTGAAACAGCACTGCACTGGGGAAAACTGGCACAGTCGTCTGAA
The DNA here is from genome assembly GCA_034781795.1 of Crypturellus tataupa. Classification (NCBI taxonomy): domain Eukaryota; kingdom Metazoa; phylum Chordata; class Aves; order Tinamiformes; family Tinamidae; genus Crypturellus; species Crypturellus tataupa. The sequence goes on from JAWLRI010001073.1 coordinate 556,499, forward strand.
GACTCTTTAGCAACTGCTCCTGCTTTCTGATCTCTCCTGTAGAAGATTTGCAAAAATCCATTCTCTGAGAGAGAAATGCATCAATAATGGAGGGAAAACAAAGCTTCAGATTATGAAGATCTTGTTTGTTAATATCAAGTAAAGCAGGAGATTAAATAAAGAATCATGTACAGGATAAATTGGAAATGAGTCCAATCACTCAAAGATCTCGAAGGAACAGCTATTCTTATTTCTCCCCTGATGTCTGCTTGTCTATTTTATGGCTTAAACTGCTCTAAAAAATGCTGACTTTTGCAAAGCACCAGAACTTCCAGATATTTCAGAAAAGTGCTATGCAGTTGCATAATAAAGTCAATATCTGCTTGCAATCATATGCCTTCTACAAGCATCATCTTCTCTCAGAAAACCTAATGAATCCAATAGATGTGATGGAGAATGTTTTCTTTTCCTGGTCAAATTATTACATTTTCTAGATATTTAATGGGTAAGACACCAATTACTCCATAGTGGCTTCCCTGGAGTAAAACCACCCTGTTCAATACATAGGACTCCATGGACTGCATTGTCCTGGTTGTCATGAAAAATTGTTAATTGAAAATCAGTTTTCCCTGAAGCTGAAAGCTCTTTATTCCAACCTGTTCAACTGCCTGTCATGAGGGATAAGCTCATGGAGAGAACTACTCCTTCCCAAGCAAGGTCCCAGGACACCCTGGTCAATACTCTAGACAGGCCATTGCTCTTAGCTGCAGTTATTTCTGCCTGACCCCAAAAAGTAATTTGCTAGTGAAAAAATGGCTGTGCCTATTGCTGAGCAGGCGTTACCTAGAATGACCTGTTGCGTGATTCTCAGTAAGCTTTTGTAACACCATCTGCCTGGGGCTCCAAGAGATGCTTTCACTTGGTGATGGACCACCATGAGGAACCTCAGATGCCCACAACAAGGTTGTTTGTAGTATCTGCTTTGGTACTTCACCAATGTGGATGCACACAGACTCTCAATATCCTCCAGCCACGTAGCTACATGAGCAGTTCTTGTGCTCTCATTGCTAAATATCAAGGATCTATTTGGAACAGGTGCAGCTGTGGCATCAAGTATTATATGCATCAGAAACTCAGTGTAAGCAGGAGGAAGAAAGTAGGTATAGTTAGAAAAACTAAAGCAAAAGCAATAAAAAGGGGTTGGTAAGATAGTGCAGACTTCCCTTTACTATTTTATTTTGTCTGTGGAGTGGCTTATGCCCCTGCCTTTTATTATATTTACTAATGTCTAGCTTAAAATGTCAATTAAGCAATCTCTTGATTTGGCCCTAGGTTTTAACATAGGAACATAGAATGGTTACACAAGCAAGCTGTCGGGAGAAAATGAAGCTAAAGACAACCATTCTGATCCTTAGGCAAATATGGAAACAAGATTTTGTTGATACAGAGTATCTCATGCTTTCCAAATTCAACAGATAAAAGTCTGTTTGAAGTGCTGGGATTTTTTCCTTCTCTGCTGTTTTACTTTTTATCTGCTGTGGGCATTCACGCTTGGCTGATGTTTGCTCAAGATGTCCACATATAAATAAGAAAATGTATAAGGCTGAAGTAGACTTTTGCTTGCTCCATGGTAGCAAATCACTTGGAAAGTTCCTCTGCATGGTGTCCAAAACATCAGCAAAGTATTTGTGTACTTTGTGTCCCAAAGCAGTGTTCTGAGTATGATGCCAACCATCATCGATTTCCATTTCCAAATGATTCCTTTTAAAAAGTGTTTCAATTTGAATAATCTAAAGCAGGCATAATTACTCATTTCCCAACAACCCCCATGCTAATTTTCTGACAACTCTATTAAAGCTTTATCTTTGGCTGGTGAGCAGCAAGGAATGCAGAAAATCACAGATTAATACAAAAAGCGATAGGAGTTTTCTGAATGTTTGAGTTTTCTCACAGTCTCTTATGTTTACCTCCCCAGGTAGTGACTGGCCCAGGCTACACAGCACTGTTTTAATCCAGACCTGTGAAGGGGGGACCTCCAAGTCAGCCCTGAGTTGGCTCAGGGAGTTAGAAGATCTGGGACTACCCCTTTGTGACACAAAAGCTCTGTAATGTATGTACAGACCTTGCCAGATTTCTCTTGTGTCCTCTGCTTAGAAAGTGTTGATTCCACAAAACCTCTTTTTAGATGCCAAATTCATTCCTTTAAAGTTCTGTGCTAGAGTCAGCTTCCAAATGCATTCTACAGCAGTTTCTGATAGCGTCTGCTTCCAGTTGGCCAAGGCTTTGAAGTACACTAAAAAGACACAAATTTCCTGGAGATGTGAGGTTTGACAGGTAGCCTTTACTTCATTCAACTCCAAAAGTAGCTTACAAAACTGTGTTAGAGCTGTTTTTAGCAAAGTTCCTGCTGTTATCTCTCAGTTATTACTAGGTAGGGAGCTTTTATTACACCTTTAATATGATAGAGTTATATTTTCAAGTCAGCAAGCAAACCAGGTGATGTATCTTTACAAGTTCCAATAGCAGTGGTAGCTCCTCTGTGTATGTGGGCAGACTGGCTCTTCACACTTGGAGGTGGTGCGTAGGCTGATAGGTTTCAGCTATTATGTATATAAGACATCCTTATATTTGAAACCCAGAGAAATACCACAGAAGTTTTAAATATTGTGGTTTTCACTTCTCTGATTGCAAACAGCATGCAAATCTCTCAGAGGAGCAAGTGAAGGGAAGAGCAGAGCCGGTTATTTTATGAGAAAGGAGGCAGATATGACAATTTAACCCTATGGAACAGTCTAGCCTCTGTCCTCTGGAGGTAACGGGTGTTCTCCATGCCTGCTCCATCACATGCAATGGCAAAAACATGTATGAGGCCCCACAACAAACTGTGTGTTTCCAAGGAATAGATCTGGGATAAAAACAACTTAATTTTTACCATCTTAGCTTTAACCTAGATCTGTCCCTCATCCCATCTGCTTTGTGTGGATAAAGAGCAGCTCCCATTGCAGGACGGACTCAAGAGCAGGAGTAACCAAGACCTAAATGCTAAAGTGTCCAGGAAACCACACTCTTATTCCCTGCCACCAGACTGGAGCGAGGAGCATGTTGCTTAAAGAAATGAAACCTGAATATATAAATAGCAGCAGAGAGGAGAACAAGCGAGCCTTGCCAAAAAGGCAAAGAACGAGTAAATCACAATGTCAGTGACACTGTTTTGTGCGGAGCTGAGGAAAATTGACTGCTATCTGCATCAGTGATCTCCCAGTCAGGAGCAAAGGATGCAGACAAGGGGTTCATTTCTGCACCTGAGCCAAAAGGAAACCTTTGGGCTCAGCCGCAGGTCTGGGGCCTTTCAAACCAAGCTTGGTGTCCAGCTGCCATGGGCCCCTTGCCCCACTGCATTGCCTGGGCGCTGTGTTTGCACGTGTTGGGAGGCAACCTTTGCTCTCTGCTTGGTTCCTTTATACTTTAGCCCTAGAAAAAGATGCTAGCAGGTAGGTCCAGTGATCGATTGATTAAATATTGCCTAAACATGTAGCAGCACATGTAGAGCAAGGTGCCAACTGCAGGGAAAGCCTTCTCTGGACTAATGTGGCCCCTCTTAGCCCCTCTCTGCAATTCTCAGCCTGGGCTTTCCTCACTTGCAGCTGAGCAAGGAGTGGGGCTTGCAAGGCAACTTCTTGCTGTTACGGACAAGGATGATTTCTTGGGACGTGCTTCCCAAAGGCTGTTTAGTGTCCTCCTAACTCGGTCATGCTGTCGCAGGATGGCATTGGAAGCAAACACTAATGTTTGCTGTATGAGTCTTGTCCAGCCAGCTTAAATGCAGCGGTGCCCATGTGAACCCTTTCTCCTTAGCTGCTTGCTGAAACGCTCATCTGCTTTCATCAAGACAGAGAGGTGCATCCAGCCGGGACCCATTCAAGTGACACATTGCTTTTCCTTTTATAGATTAAAAATAATAATGCTTGGGCACTAAACACTATTTAAGGAAACCTTGCTGTGGGATTTGGGCTGCTTTCATTTTCTTTTCAAATTTTGATTTATTGGAGGCATTTTTTTAAAGACATATTGCTTCATTTGTCTGATCTTATTACCTCTTAGCAAAATCTCTCCTATATGAGCATTATATGAAGTAGATGCCAAGAAAGGCCATATCCCTGTGTCGGTTTCCTTCAGCAGGCTGCTTTTTGAGATCTAAGGATGCCTAAAGGAAAGTTTAAATCAACTTCCAGGTGGTGGAGCACTGGCATGGAAAATATACCTAGGCACAGTATTCCTTTATGAAAAAAATGTTATTTAGTCTGCTTAAAATTTGGTTATGCAGAGAATTTTTTTTTTATGTCATTAGAAAGCAACAGGGTGGCACATAACTTGCAGTTCTGACATAAAGCTTTAATGTATGTGCAAGTACTTGGGCAACTAAAGCTATTGATGACAAGCTGGGTATTTACACAACAGAGAATTACTCACGAAGACTGGTGTTTGCAAGGTCTAGATCTCTTCCATTCCTTTTTTTTTTTTTTTTTTTTTTTGGCCCCAAGCAAAAACACTTTTGCAAGTGAAAATCGCTGCAGATTGCTATAAATATTCTTAATATCCCTTTCATGGAAGTTTCTTAGGTTCTGATCCAAAGTTGATGGGAGTGTCCTCATTACTAATGGTGAGCATGGAGATGGAAGCTGTAATGGTGTGATGGAGAGCAAATAGCCTGGGCAGTCAGAGAATGTAATACAGAAGAAAATACAGGTAGTCATCTGCTATGTGCTGATAAATCCATTGGAAAAGAGGAGCTAAAAATATTTGGAGCTAAACAAGGCTTGGATCAATTTTATGTGAATACATCCTCTCTCATTGCCTTTTGCTTAAGGCTTACATAGCTGCAGTGGTGATATAGTGAACTCAGTAGCAGAATACAATCCAGAAAACAGTATTTTCTAGCAGTTTGCAGATGCAGAGAGTGAAAAATTCTTCAGTTTCTTTTTCTAGGAATCACTTACACTGGCCTTGAGACATGAAGAGAGAGCTGTAAAGTCAGAAGAAAAATGGCAGCAAAACAATGTTTTGCAAACTTGTGTTGCTAAATATAGGGTTTACCTAACTTTAAGCTTGTGCAATTTTACATGTGGTGATGCAGGTATTTCTTGTCCGCTAATTTTACAAGGATGTCAAATTTATCTTTCCAAAATGTTTTCTTGTGCTGCTGCATACAAGTTTTGAAGTGTGAAACCTACAGAATCCCAGAAAATGGAAGACAAAAACAATGCAGTATTTATATTTTTCTAGAGTTCACCCTTTCTTTGTTTTAGATTACTCAAATTTTATGTCTTTTAGTAGTTACAATTTCTCTTTCCTTGGACTCCTCATAATGGGAGTCACATCTCTGGCAAGATATCAGCTTGGTGACCTCCCTTCCTAGCCTTGTGCCAGTTCTTCCCGGGATTCCCTAGAAATCCCATAATAAATGGGTCATTTGAGAGATGAATGATGAACCTTGCTATTTTTGCTTCTGACACTTTGAGACCTCTCTGACCATTATGGAGCAAGTTCTCTCAATGTTCATGAAATCAGTAACGGTGGGGAGAAGAGGGAGGCCCTTCCAGCAGCAGTTTAGACTTACTTAACTATGTGGTTCCTTCCTGCTATCCGTCCTAACTGAAAGTATAAAGCACGGCATTAATAGGGGAAAAACCCTCGTGATTCGTGATTAAAGAGAGTCCTCTATTTCTAGCAAAAACAACAGTGAGCATCTGTGTTTTCAGCAATCTCTGTTTTGTTTCCTCACCTTCAGTCTGAGCAAAGTATGGACTGGCACTGGGGATACGGCGCCCTTTCTTGTTACGGATCTTTTTCTCATTATCTACTATGAATTTTGAGTACCTGTGGGTAAGACCTGCAGGGGCTTTGTCTTGCCAAGAGTGCATGAAGTAGGTTTGAAATTTAAATGCTAAAATAATGCTGAGAAGCGGCACGCAACTCTGTGGCCATCGTTCAGGCAAACCTTTATCTAGTTCACATGCTCCCTTCTCTGTATTTCTGTTCAAAAGGGATGGAAAGAGCATTAAAAATTCCATGAACTAACTCATGAAGATTCAGTACTGAGCACAGAGCGTTTGGAGTTTCCTCCAGATGTTCCTGTGAAAATCGGATGTCTGATTTGCAGTCTGTCAAACCAATCATCAAGTTTATTAGGATGTTGTACTTTCACGGCCTTATTTTAACTTTCACTGCACTGAATTATCCTCCAAAAAGCCAGATGCCGGAATTCCTGCCTACAGCTTTAAAGAACAGACACATAGGATGCAGGAATCATGAACTAGTTCCTCTGTGTCTTCTGAAGGTCAGCCTGTCTTACAGGTGCAATTTGGAGATACCTTGCAAGACGCTTAGCAGGATCTCTCTAATTCTGAGTGTATTTTAGGTACGTATCTCTATACTGTTTAAACAGCCCTTAGAAGAGGCAAGTACATTTTTTTCCTGCCATTTAAAACAACAGCTCAAGCAGCAGCATTTATAAAGTATTCAATCTTAGTCCTTTAATCCTCCTTGAACACTACTGCACTGCTGCTTTCTGCACAGTAGGTTCTGGGGAATTGTGTGTGTTTGAAAAGTAAAGATGGTTTACGGAGCTATTGTGGCAAAGTATTCTGAATTGTCACTATTATGGAGTAATAAGCAATTCCCTTCAGTAAGAAGTTTTAGTTCTAAGCAACACTTAATGTCTTCATTTTGTTGTTAGAAGTGGATTGTCTAAGGATATATGAAAATCCTAATTAAATTCAATCCTGATGTTCACAGCATAGAGCAAATGTTCTAAGTCATTACATATGAATAAGTTTGTTATTCAGCATATCTAAGTAGTTAGAGCCCATCACAAAGTCTACGTTTAAATAACAAAGGGAAGATGATGTTCTTTATTCTATAGTCAGAAACAAAGTATTAACTTTGCAGGTGACACATCTTGGATATCACTACCTGTAATTTTTTATTAACATAACAGTTCCAAGCATTTAGAAAATTTCTCTGCTCTCGTTCTAATATAGTTAAGTATTATCTCTTTGATAACATGCTAAACCCCATATTTTCTAGTGTCACACTTCTTGCACCATTGCTTCTTGTTGCAAGCACGACACGCATTTTTATTTTACTTTGAAATTATGGACAGCATCTCTGCATTTACTGTATACTCTTTCATACAGTTTTGTATTGGAAACTTTGGATCTACTACTTAAACGACAAGATGGAGCAGCCACGTTTCGTACTGTATGTCACGATTTTTTTTCAAAAATCTTCCAATGCCTCTACAAGTGAAACAAGTAACAAAGAAATAGTGGTATGAATTAAAGAGGTCTAAGTGACTACAAGTCTTTAGAATGTAGTGTTAATTAAAATTGATTTGCAAATTTGCAAATGATAACTGGTAATATAATTTTAAGTTTGGACACTTCCAATTGTGTAGTTCTGTTAGACTGCATTGGAACAAGGCAAACTTGACTTATGAGTCGAGGCTCTTACCAATATTACCCTCACAATTCTTTTTAAAAGAGGGTATGAAGAAGTGAAATCACTTGTTTACTAATACACTTGTCCTGGACTGTTGAAAAATTGTAATATTTTTACTTAATGTTTTCCATTTAAATTCTGACATGAACAATATTATCTGGGAAATAATTCTAACTTTCCGGTTCAGGACACACATTTTGATTAGAAACTCAGAATTACATGGAAGCATAAAAAACACTATCATCTTTTTATCTTCTCCTTCTGTGATTCTTATTATGAATCCAGTATCTTTCCAACATCAACTCTGATTTGCATTTCTTTTCCTCTGCACATATACATCTTCTTTTGGGGAGAAAAATATTTGAAAACTGTGACTTGTTGAATTAAAGGCATTTGTTTACCTGAAAGTGTTTGATGATAATGTCATCAAAGCTGGCTGCATTTGAATACATTCTGGTTACAGATCAATCCCTGATGTTTCCACATAATAGATAATTGATGCTAGCTTTATAATTCTCCTTGAGTTATCTGATAATAAATCTACCTATATTCTGAGTTCATTATTGACTTTGCTGAATATCTGTATGAGACAACTGGGGATAAATGCTGATCTCGAACTCATTACTGTAAAAATTGCACTGATACTGGGTTCAAGACAAGAAGGAACTGGGAGATGTGAGGAAAGGAGAGAAAGGGAAGAGAGGAGCAGATGAGATTCAGATAAGGCTCGGCCTCTTGGTAGGTTTAGTCCTTGTCAGAGTTGTACAACTACTGAAGAACAGTTATCATTTATTACTTATTTATTATTTAATGATTGCAGACCACTGGCTCTTCATGTCAAGGGTTCTCTTAAGCAAAAGTTGTGTGTGATAACTCAGAACTCTATTCCTGGATATTTGTCAGTGTCTTTAGCTTTTCTCAGGATTTAATCATTAGACGTGTCTCCAGCAGCATCCCTGCAAAAAATCTTTCAGCAGAAATTCAACTTGAGTTGTCTGATTTGCAGAACTGTGCCTCTGGTTTGCAAACCTGTGCCTTCTCATAAAGTGAAGCTGAATTTTGTAAAATGACATAAAGCAACACCAATGAGGAAGGATATATTTTTTATATAGGAAGTGCAGACTTCCTATATATTTTTTCCAGCAATTTGCAGAAACAAAAGTAATTCAACTTTTTAACCAAACTTGTAGTGGGAAAAATAAAGACTGTATTCAATAGCACTCCTCAAGAGATTGATGGTTTTGTAATAGTGACATTTGACTCAGCATCAAGAAAGAGATTCTTCACTTTTGGCAGTTTTATGTACTGGTTGCACTAAAAATATGTATATATATGCATTACTAGAAAGAGTTAAAGAAGCCTCAAGCTTAAAATTGCAGTTATTCTAAAGCCAGAACCTCACAAGTCTATGAGAAAACTATACCATAAAACCAAAGGAGTGCAGCTTAATATTCATCCCTAAATTAGCAGAAAGGAAACTGTATAGTCAAATTCGCTTTAAATGCTGCAGAGTTTCTGCCAAAGGCCTGCAATTATTGCCCAGACTCTAAATTCTTGAGCACTTTCAAACTATATAAGACTTCTTATAATCCAAACTTTAACTCCTGCCTTCGCTCAACTGCGCGTTACAAACAGAAGCCCGTGTTACTGCAGGTTACAGAAACAGAGAACTCGAATCAGAAGAAACCACAGCTTGGTTGTGATAAAGTCCTGCTCGTAAGCACTTACCTACCAAAAAAACAAAAACAAAAAACCTGCAATTTCTACCTTAAACTAGAGATTTAGCCTTACCCGATGAAGTCAAACAGAAGTACCGTGCTTCCTGAAGGCACTCGTTCATGCACCCGTTCACATAGTTAATATCTACAATTTCTTGTTACCAATGGCACAGTCGCTGTAAATCAAGCGCTAGAGTGCTAGCACAGAGAATAGTTTGCATCCAAGCATAGGAACCATGCTGTATAATTAAGAGAGAGCACAGCTGTACTCTGATGCTCAGTTATTAAGCAGCATATCTCTTTAAACACTGCCAAAATGACTACAGAAAAAGGCTACAAACCCAGCAGTCCTAGTTCAGCCCAGGACCGTACAGCAAGGGCTCCTCTGCAATACACACACGCAGCGCAAAATGTATACACTGATTGTCCCTGCCTAGCAGCTCGCTCCTTCATTTGGTTTAGAAACAACAGCAACAAAATCATGCAGTTCTGATGCTGCTCCTGAAGCAGAGGTTGTTTCTCTCGCACCGAAAGCTGCAAGGCTTCGATCCCTTCCTCGCCCACGGAGCCGGTGCCTGCTGCAATATCAGAGTCACTTACTGCATTGCTCTCTCAGCGGCGCGAAAGTGGCGCTTCCTCCCAGCCGCACATGGCTCTGCCGGCCGGAGGGGCTCTCTGCTCAGCGCGGCTCAGCTCCAAAGTGTCTGCATGGGGAGGGTGGCTGCATTTGCTCCGTGCTGGGCTTTCCCGGCTGCGGTGCCTGCTCACCCTATCCATTGCCTCTGGTGTATGCTAAGTAAGCAATCCCCTGGGTCTTCATAATGAAAGGATGAAGAGTCACAGCTTTCGGGAGCAGATAAGGTGTTCTGGCGGCAGCTTCCATGGCATTTTAAAGGCAAAGGGGCTGGGTTGCCTCCAGCTTATATTTTAGTCCTTTATTGTGCGAGTTGTTGTATTTTGTAACTTGTAGTTGGATTTGCAGCAAACCTCTGTTTTTATGTTTGAGAGAGATTTTGAGTTTACATTACAAATTCGAGGTAATGCATTTTAAAATGTCAAGGAACATTTTTGTGTTTGCTTGTTTGAACTTAATGTGTTTTTCAGAAGAAGAAGGGAAGGGGTTTCCTCGCTGCGAGGTGAGGGTGCCAGCCCTGCCCCTCGAGAGCAACGCGAAAGCAGCAGCCCAGAACGTCACGGTTTAACCTCCTGGCATAAACACGGGCCCTTTGGTCTGACAAGTGCAAGCCCCAAAGAAGGGGCTGTCACCCTTGCCAGCTGTCTGTAGCGTGTCCATCACGGGAGAGATAAGTGTCGGGGGGCACCAGGCTTGCAGACGTAGGAGAAATAATAATGTCAAAGGGGTAGAAGGAGCAGGAGCCACATTAAAAATCTCATTAAAGAGATCCTAGTTTTTTCACAGTGGCACTATATTTGTCAATTTGGGAAATGATGGGGGAACTGCAGCAGTTCTCCGTATAGTGGATTCAAGTGAAGCTTTGGACAAGCGGTTTTCTGGGCTAGATTGCAGGTCACTCCGACATCACCTTCACAGGGAGGGAGAAAAGGCCCTGTCCAAGCTGTGCTTGCTCAGTACGGGCCTCCTCTGACCTGCCAGCACAAATCGGTGCTCAACCACACGGGATGTATCTGTGAAACCAAACACAACTCACCACTGCGGTGAAAATGCGATACTTTTTCTGCGTGGGGGCCCCGACATATACACTAGGGATAATTAGTTAAGCTTTGTGAAGATCCGGCCGTGCTGAAGCTGTCATTTCAGTCAACCCTCTCAGACTCTCCGGCCAGGGAGATTTCCTCAGCAACTCTCGGGGACACGGAGACCTCCCGAGCAGAGCGGCAGCTTGGTGCCGGGGAGGGGAGGTCTAACCCTGTCAGTAACGGCCCCGAGGCCTCCCCAGGTTCTTTATCTGCACTGGGAAATCCCGGCCTGCAAAGCAAAGGGGTTAATGAACTCTGTGGGCCTATTAACAGGATCCTTTAGGAAAAGGGCAGTCAAGGACAGGCATCTTGAAAACAAGCGATGAAAATCATGTGTTTCCTCCAGAAAATATTCTATTAGCTAGGCAGCCAGCTTTGGGGGGAGTTTCTGTGTTAATGCAGTTTTCTGTAATTCCCCCTTATTACCATAATTATTGTTCAGATGGTTTCAGTGCTGTCATTTCCACTTGTGCAGATGCCAAGGATGTGCAGTCCTCCTGCCCCACAGATGTGGCTGGAACGGGACCCAGTTCTGCTTTCCCAAAAATAACATCTTGGAGGGGAGGAGGAAACTGCTCACAGTATATTGGTGTCAGCATCAGTGGGCTTCCAGGAAATGGCAAGATCCTCCTGTGGTAGAAAACCTGACCTTTATTTTTTGTTTGTTTGTGCTCAAGGTAACAAATTTGTTGAGTCATAGAAAATAAGAATTAACGGTGGTGCTTTGAATTTTAAGTTTATTGTATATAATGATTATGTATTAGGCATGTGTGCATTAACTCTTAAAAGGCAGGAAAGATGCAGTCCCCATCGCAAGGGGCACTGAGTCAAAAAGAGACAAATGATTTAGACAAGTAACAGGGAGATCTACCACATGGCAGCCTCATCACAAGCAGATCAGGAAACCTGACTGGATTTGGGTACTGCCGTGTTGGCTGCAAAAGCAGTTTTTTTTTATGCAAGAACAGGCTCATTTTGAGGAATTTCAACTTTTAAAGGAACCTATGATAAGGCACCCTCTTTCTTCCTCTCTCACCCTTTTGGAGTGTCTTGATCCTCCCCATAGTCCATTTACTTTCCTTCATTGGGGAATAAATTGTAATGGATTCCTTTGAAATTTGAGTTGGCCAAAAATAATTGAGTCAGAAAAGTAATTAGGTGTGGATCTTTTTAGCATTTCAGGAGGCACCAGCACTGTCCATGGGTAGATAAGTAGTTATTCTAAAAAGCTGAATAATCTCATGCTATGGAGCTGTAGTGAGGGCAGAGGGAAGGATTATAGATTTCAATGAATCATTTTCTTCTAGTTTTCTGGGCTCCCTGCCTCAGCTCAATAGCACAGCAAACTCTGCTATGCTAACACATCACTTTACCTTCTGCTAGTAACAATATTTTAGACCCCCAAAAAACAAAAAGAACCAAGCAACTGATTTACTGAGCAATGTATACAGACTGGGGAGAAATACAAGGAAGAGCATTTGCTCGAAGCCTTTAGGAGACATTTAAAATTTAAAAGCATAGCTTGCCCCCCAAAAAACTGTCTGCTTGGTCATTGTAATGAAAAATAAGTACATTGTAAAATAAATATCATGTTTAAGGAACAGACTAATAAATACCCAGTAAGCACAGGATTGTCATTGTGTTGTTGAGAAGGGAAGTGGCAGAGACTAAGAAGCAATGTTGTGCATGATGATTTAACTGAAGAGTTTTTCCAAGCCAGCTGGAGAGTATATTATATTTGCAAACTGCAGTAGGAGAGAATTGCATTTTAACCTTCCTGCTAGGGAAATATAAAGGGTTTATGATTGACTCTGGTCATTAATATTGAAGAGAGCCATATAGCACGAAGTGCTTGTCCATGGGAAAAGTAAATGAGTTCACATATGAATTTCTGTTTATCATAAATATATTTATTTATCATAAATATAAAAAGATTTATATACGAGCAACATCGTTGTGTCAAGAACAGCATCCATAAGCTTGAAAGAATTTTGGAGCTGCTTTTGTGAGATGACTTAGGTTATGATGTAGGACAGGTTTATTGTGGCTGCATTTAATAGCCCCAGTAGTAGTGGGAATGCCTTGAGCTAGGTATGATACAGCAGGCAGGAGGACATGGCCTGGGCAGGGGCAGTTGAGATAAAGGCTGCTGCTTGAGAGAAGGACATTTTATCCCTTATGTTTTGTGAGGGGAATAGAAAAGGGGGAGGAAAAGACTGAGCAAAACCTGCTAAAGTCACTTGGAGTCTTCAGAGAAGTCAGGGAGTCCAACGCCAGGCTTGAAAACAGCCAGTGGGGAATGTGTGGGCTTCCTTCTAAAGAGCTAAGCAGAAGCCCATACTTTTTTCTCAGTTATTTAAATAATATTGTGCCTTTCCAATATGAAATATTCTCTTGCTTCATTATCTTTGAGCGGGCTTTGTGGTCAGCTGCTCATTGTGACCCACAGAAATAAAGCACTGAAAAAAGGCTGCTTTGCTACGTAAACTTCATCTTATGATGATAATTAGTGGAAAATCTGCCTGATATTGGATCTCAGAGGAAAGTGATTATACAATTTTGATATTTGCATATTAAGGCTTAGAACACTAATACGTTGTTTGATGTGTAAGATCAGATTTGCATACACACTGCATTATATACTTATCATTCCAAAAATACAACTCTGCATATGAATTGCTCAGTTAATTGTGGATCTGGACCAAAGATTTGAGCCTGTTCCAGAAAACTGACTTTAATAGGGAATAGGGATAAGCGATGATATTTTAATCACTAAACCAAGAAAAAAAGAAAGAAAGAAATGAAAAAGATTCAAATGGCAATTCCCAGTTCTGCAAGGTTTCTAAATGCTGTGATCTAACATCCAGGGAGATGTAAAACAGATTAAAAACATCTGTAGCTTGGAACAGAGGAGGAAATACCTGTGTGGGTCAAAGTACTGCTGACTTTTAGTGGCTTTTAGGTTTGTAAAGTGAACGCTGGCTCAAAAATACTGCTGGAATATTCCTGTAATAGCTGAGGCCAGATATAATCAGCCCATTCTTCTCACCTGCCTTGAAGCTAAATGGAGGCAGTCAGGCGAAATGGAGGCACCCTTCATAAGTAAAATCCTATTAATCTGTTTAGTCTTATTCCAAAATAATTTAAACTAAGTTGAATGAATGAAATCTGTTAATTTTTGACAAAAGTATCCAGCCACTAAGTACAAGATTACTGCAATTTTTAGGAATCTGTTTTGAATATAAAACTTTAGTTATATCCAGCAAATTTTTGTGAACATCCCTATGTAAGAAGACATTAGAAAAATGAATGCACAGGAGTCCTCCCCATTCCCTGAGTAGGAGGTCCCCAAATCTTTCTTAAGTTGCCTTCATCCTAGCTCATTTGAAATTCTATAGCCTGTGGAAATGAGGAAGAAAATGATGAACCAAGTATTTAAGCAGCACAGTATCTCAGTTGAATTAGGGACATGCTTTTTAATTTAATGTTTTTTTTCTCTCTCTCTTAAATTAGAAGGTTGCATATTTTTCTATCTTCCGCTTTATTTTTTCTTTCTTGATAGTCAGTGCCGTTGCTCATGCTGATCACTGGGTAAAAATAAAATACATCACTTAATCCACAATTATTCATCTTTGTAAAGTTATGGTTTCAACTTTTAATTTACCCTTTTTTAACCTTTCTACTTCATACCTCTCTCAAGCCAAGAACAAGGTGCAAATCCTTCTTTCTATCACACTGGAAAATCCAGGGATGTCCCCAGTTAAACAGGAATTAGAATCAGGAAATGTGGTCTAGCTTAAAAAATTTGAGATCATTCTACAAGAATTGTAGTCTCTGTGTCCAGAAATGTATTTGGCACTTCAGAGGTGACGAAAAGTTGGTCCCAGCCCCAAAGAGCTTTCAGTTTGGCAAAGCCGTGCTTTGAGAGGAGGTACTGGGGAGCTGTGGGAAGCTGAAGGTTTTATATTTCACTGTGGGGGAAGAAGAGCACAGAGTGTGACTAGAGGAAAAAAGATGATATGAACAGAAAGGTATGCAGACAGCCCGGCTTGTCCACAGGATCAAAAAGTGTCTTTTCTCATTTTCCACTTGGATTTTCTCCTTTGGATTTGGGGGGAACTGATTCAAACTCCGAAGGCTTATGCCTTCCTTTTGAAGGTGTTTTCTTCTTGAGGACCAGGTCTTGAAGACCAGCTTCACAGGCTGAAGAATAGGTGAAGTGACGTGGTGTTGGTCATGCCCACCGGAAGATGAGGACTTGAGGAAGTCATGGCAAGAGGCAGGAGCTACCAGAGCAGAAACGGAGGGGAGTGCTCTGCGGGTGCATTTCAGCACAGAGCATTTTAGCTGCCCTTTGGATAGGCTGAGTGAAAAAAAGGAGTGGGAGATGTGGAGGCTGTGAACAAACCGTGGCCCCTGCTACTACATGCTGCGCTTGGACAGAGGCCGGACATTCACAGCTCTGGTGCGGGTCATGGCTGAAGCGGCTCAAATGAACAGTTATTGCACGACCATGAGAGAGAATGAAGTTCCCTGTTTCATTTGAATGGAGTTAATTCTATCTATCAGGCTTCCTTTGATATTGAAAACTCAGAGATATAAAACAAAATATTTCAATGTAGTATGATCCCAAAAGGCCCCCAAGTACAAACTTGAAAAAAACTCTTTTGAGAAATATTTCTTTCATTTTTTTTCCCGTACCTCTGGGAAAATGTATGATTTCTGATGAGCCCCTTATCTATGCATCTTTGTTCTAATTCTCTTCAGAGTTAGTCAAACACTGAAAAGCCTGGGTCAAGAGAAATCCAAGAGTAAGGAAAACAATTTGGCTGCAAATGAAGGATTTTTTTTATGCACCAGCTTTCCTACAAAGAGGAAGACCCATGCTATCCAATTAATGTGCTTTAGACCTGACCTGGAGGAGCTGGGAAGAGAGAGGAATTCCATTCTGAGGGTTCGTAACCCTCTCCAAGACTGACATTGGCAATGGGGGCTTTGAGCAGGCAATGCTTAAAGAACCTGCCGTCAGGCGCTCAAGGGTAACGCTCATCAGTTATCTTAGTGGCCTAGTATTTCTCCAGGAGCAAACTGGATTGCTTCTTGTCTTTATAGCTTTCATATGACGTGGCAGTGACCTTTAGGAGAAAGGTAGTTCAGTCCTCATGAAAGCAGATACATCCTGCTATTTCTTGGTGGAACTGGCTCACTCAAAACACCTGGGGTTCCAGGAAGGTGACCCCAGGACTTACTCTAAGTGATACTGAGGGGGAAGCGTCTTCCTTTTCTTTCAGATGGCTTCAGAGGAGAGATCCAGATGATTTGATTTTAAGTTCAACTTATTGGCTACATCTGGATACATCACATGGTTAATAGTTGGGTGTGAATCTATTTTTAATGATTTAAGCTAAGCAGTAACTAAACTTATGTATTAAGATGTCGAGGAACAAAATTAAATCAAGACATAATGATTTAGACTTCCTTAAAATATGGAAATGTTTTCAGTCCAAAAATAGATAACTGCAGGAGGGGATGGTAAGTCTCACGGGTAATGTATGACCCCAGGCTTCTTTCCGAAATTTGCCACTAAGCAAGTATTCCTTGGAACAGTGTTCAGGTAAAAATGCCTAATATGTGGAATGTGTAAGACAGGTTGAGGAATAACAACTGTGAAGGAGCTCATCCATCTGTGCATAATTTTCAGGTTCTGTTGTTACTCAGTATCACAAGACATTTATGATTGAGAGAACCAGGATAAAAAATATGGACTTGGAACATGAATTGGTTCATTATGCCAAGTGGGAGTCTTTTTGTGTTGAGAACAAATTATGCCTTCTTACTATTAATGCTATGGGGTTTCTCTATGAGAAACAGGTCTCTGTTTTCCCGTCACAATGTTTTCCTTCTCTGTATCATTTTTTTAGCCTTATGAAAGGCCAAAAAATTACCTGTCCCAACCTTTCTTTTTCAACAAAACCATTTTCCAAGCTTAGCCTCCATTATTTGCAATGGGCATTGTAAAACAGCATGCCGAGCTCAATTTAGACAAGAACTGTTCTCTCTGAAGCTTTTTTATCTGATGTACTTGTATAAGATGGTATTTAAATTGCACCTGTGGGGTTATTAACCAGTCACATCACAAACCTTGCTATGGTCCTGAGATAGAGCCGTATGAATAGGACTTTTATTTTTATTTATTAATATATTTACTTATCCTGTTATATCTTAGTCTGTGCTACAAGCCATTGCTTTATTTGGCACAAGTGATGAGCTCTGATCAGAACTGCAGATGTAGAGGGATCACAGAAACTCCCTTATTTTAATTATACCTACCTTATGTAGCTCCTTACAAACACCAATATAGCTGTAAAAATTAACAGGCAAGAGAGGGAAAGTCTCATTCAGATAATGAGTTTTCTAAGAGACAGAAAAGGTACATTAGGATTTCATTCATTGCACTGTCATCGCACAAGATGCAAGACAAGCTTCAGTTACCAATTCCAATAAAATTAGCTGTGTTCAAAGGGAAAATAAATCCACCTCAGGCCTCAGACGTGACTAAAAATTCCATCATGACTACCAAGAGTTTCAGTTGAGACATCCATTTCTGTATAAGAAAAATATCAGATATTACAGAAAGATCATAAACACAATTTTTCTATAAGCAAAAAACATTAATTATAATATCTACTATCTTATCTTCTATGCCTGGTATATACTGGCAATGAAAACTACTAAATGCCTTTCCTTGAAGAGAATATATAAAGTAAAAATAATAGAATGTCACTTTCTATTTTCCACAGAGAAGAATCTGGTTCTATCACAAGCGTGTTTATTCTGCTGCAAGCATCTTTTTGAATCGGAATAAATCTCCATTTCTCACAGCTTAGAAAAAGCTTTTTGCCAGCGAAGTTGAGCTCAGTTCTAACACTTCATTAGAGAAAACAAAAAGTGCCATTCCCCAGAGAAGAATAACATTAAGAATGACGAGTTGTTTGTTGTTTTATGGTCAAGTGTCTATGAAAAGTTAATTTTTGCTCATATGAAGATTATTGTCCTCTGCTAGAATTGTTTTTAAATCTTGGCTGCAAATTGAAAGCCCAGGAAAAAAAATTTCTACACCTCAGCCTTGTTACTGAAAAATAATGTATTTTAGGATCTCAAGCTTTTATTCTTTTTACAATGACCTACATCTTCTCACATTAGAAAGTGAGGATTGCTCTTTATTAAATACTGCTACATATTTTAATTTTATGGAAATAGAGCTCAGCTTTTCTGTATCTCAGCTGAAGGTGGGCCTGTTCCCATTGACGTAACCATCTTTGTGTGACTGCAGGAGCTCTTCCTGGGAATCCCTTCCCAGCCCTTCTTATTCATTATTCAACAAGGACAGGAATTGGAGGTTGTTCTGTTCTGCTCTGGAAAGACCTACGTGTCGATACTAGCACCTTTTTACTTCACTGGCCGACTCAAACCATGTTGCTGGAGCTAGCAAAGGAAAATGAAGTCCTTGCAGTGAGTCCTGTTGTCCAGCAGAATCTGCAGATGTAAGGGCAGACTTCAGAAGGGCATCCCAATTCCACATTCTGTCCCAAAATGTGCTCAGTAGAAAGTTTTCATGTGTCAGAAGAGCAGGACTTTGCCCTGCCATGGTATCAGTGCACCAACCTGGTCCACAGCGCAACCAGCGCTGTTTCCGATGTGCTGCAGTTGCCCATCTGGCTTTTTTTGCGTCACCTTCTCTCAAGACAGTGAAGCCGTCAAACTCACACGGCTTCCCACGATACCGGTGCCAAAGGTTTATCGGCTGCAGCTGCTGGTCTCCGCAGGAGGCAGGAGGTGAGCAAGCCCTGGCAGCTGGCTGCCTCCAGAGCCCTGCATCCCTCCTTCTACCAGCGCTCCTGCCAGCCGCTCTGCACCGCTGTGCTCACACGTTCACACTGTCTCTCGCACTCACCCACTCGCTCGTCAGTGGATTAACATTGACATTCTTCTTGGAAAGAATGTGCTCCTCACAAGCTCGTGACTGCAATGTGCAGCTATTTATAAATACCAGCATGTTGAATAGTTTTCCTGCATTGCAAAGGAACATTTCCTAATTCTGCAGTGAGATAGTGCATTTTATATAACAGTTGGATGTTTTGTCTGGATGGATTTTGCAACAGCTCCAGGGGTTTCTTACAATGCACCAGGGAACTGAGACTGCACATGCAGTTCCACCTGTAGTGATTTCACCCGGGTGCTGAATTAGAAGAAAACTGTTCAGTCTTGCATTCAGCAAGAAGAGAGTGCAGGGTGTCATTAAGAGACGTTAATGCCAATTAACTCATGAATCCAGGCCACTCCAGAAAGATTTTGTTGCCCTTTCCCCTCACTGCTTCTGTTGGTAGCGTGACACCATGTTAGCCGTGACACAGGCATATCCAAGGTATCAGAAGGAACTCAAAATTTTAGTACTGTGCTATGTAGATCAGGATAGAGGCAACAACTGCAGTTGTTTAGAGCCCCATCTCTACTGTTCCCACTGCAGTTTTCCATGGTGCCATCAACAGTGTTCATTGTACAATTCAACTCAGCTGTTTTCATGGTATCAGATATTAAAACCTGGTAGTTGTGTTGATTTAACCTACATTCTTTTCTAAAAATCTGGAAAAAAGATTTGCAAATTCCTTTTCCAGGTATTTATGGCTGTCTTCTTACACACTAAGCGCACCTCACCATGCATCTTGAATATTAATTGGCCAAAGAACTAGATAACGAAGTAGGGTGCAGTGCTCTTTGCTTTCAGTGCATTGCTCTGCCCAGAAATAATGCATCTTGAAAAATATTTTCCATTTGGTGCTGAAAGTGTTCTCCTGCGTTGGTTTTCCCCACCTTTCAAAACAAATCCATAAAAGTAGAAAACTTGAGGCGCGCTTGTAAAAATATTTTTGGCTTAAAATAAGTTATAAACAGAAGAAATAGCATCAAAATATTATCAGTCTGGGGGAAGTAAAGGGAGGAGGAGAAAGGGTGAGAAGTGTTGGAAAAGTAGAAAATGTTAAGCAAGGGGAAAATTTTAGCATATAAATTTATACAGCGTTCTGGTTGCTAGGACTCTTTTCAAAGAAGATACCTGCTTATGCAATACTCACCTGATGGCCTGGCAGCCCCCTCGGCCCTCTATTCCCAGGAATAACAGAAAGTAGAGAAGACCGAGACAGGAAAACAAATGCAGGAGTCAGAGACCCTGCAGCACAGAAGTCTTTGCTGCTGATCTAACCTATAAATCTGGGAACAGTTAACATAATAGTCTAGATAGCTGATCTTAACTACTGTGGTTTGGAGAAGCAGGGGAATTAAGCAAACTGCTTTTATGAAGAGACTGTATCCCTCAATCTGCGCACAGGGAGATTATTTATACAGTTAAGTCCAAGAAAGTTATTTAGTCTCAAGAGGATGGAAGGCAGCAACAGTTGAGACATGATACCTGGGGTAAACAACCTCAAGGGAGTTAAAATAACAACAACTTGATTATCAGTTGGGAAAAGATAGTTTTCCAGGCCCCAGGCAGTAGCACAGCTGGTTTGCCAAGACTGAAAGCCCAAAGATCAAAACGAATATAAATCTCAAAAAGACCTTGTTGGAACAAGAAGGGAAGGAGTGGGCTGCTAGCAGCTGTCTGGGGATGAGAGGAAGAGTGTGAGAAAGGAAGGGAATGCAGCTGAGCCCAAAGACGGAGATAACAGACTGGGAAACGTGGGTGGAAGCTCAAGGCTGCATCGTGCTCTTTTCAGCAGCAGGTGGAAGTAAATCCTAGTGCACCTGGCTGCGTGGAAACTAGGAATAGCTGCTTTAGAGAGGGGCACTGATACCCAGGCTTCTGCCGGGCTTTGCTTTGCTTTGCTGTGCTGTGCTGTGCACATGGAAAAGGACAAACTCTGAAACTGGATTGTGGAGCTGAGACCTCACTTTTTTTTTGTGTGTGTGTGTCTGAATTAGTCTGACTCTTTCTTATACAGAGGGCACTGAAGAAATTTCTTGTCAGCTTTACTCAGAAGGATCTGTTAAGTGCTAATATCTCTGCCCATCAAATCATGTCCCTGTCATGATTTTTGGTGCAGTGCACTTGCAGGGTAGGGACATTCTTTAAAGAGAGAAAGCGATGTCCAACCAAGAAAGTGAAGCTGCTTATTACTTATTTGAAAGGAACTAGAACTTACATTGAACAAAGCTAAACTATATATATATTTTTTTCAGATGGTGACTTTTTCTGTAAATCAAGTAAACAATTAATTTAAATTAATTTGAAGAACGATGTCTTCTTCTGAATGAAAGAGAAATCTTTGGGAACTGAAGGACAACTAGTTGCTTGGTCTCAGTCCAACCCTTAATCTCATGAATATAAGGAATTTGGGACTTAACAAAATTCTTCCGGCATGTTTGATTCAGAATACCAAAGAAACTAAAACAGATATCAGACCTACAAACGACTTGAAGAACAGAAAGAAGATCTCCTTGTGGAAGACTCACTGGAGTTTCTTAAAACTTCACTTCCTCTAGGCTTGGTTCACTCAGACATCAGAGTAACACGATAAAATACGAGTGCCTGAAGACTGTCTGACTTAACCTTCCCGACAGTCACTACTCGCTCTAATGCCTTGCCAGTTCTTTGTTGCTTTTATTTAGTTTTCTGCTTTTATTTTTCTGCTGTTACAGCTATAAACATAACTTTAACCAGGAGCTGAAAACCTACAGAATTTGCTGATTAGTCATCCTTTCTGCCTACTCATTATGAAACCTCTTCTACTTGCTTCTCTCATGTTCTTTGCTATATAGATCAGATCAGACGAGTATGTTTTAGCCATCTGAATTACCAGGAATGAATGTGAAATCACAAAATACATACTTGATTCTCCCCATGGACTTCAAACACCAGGAATACCTATGCTTTCTGACTCCGTTTACGCTTTTCTTAATCAAAAATGCTTTAGCAATTGTTTTGAATTTTTCCCTTTGTGAAGCTAGGTGAAATACCATATTACCTGTTAAGAGGTCCACTGCTGTCATTATGATGACCAGGAGACCTGTACTTTGTATTAGTGAGGAGCTGGCTCTGTTCTTTGGATTTCAGAATGGATAGAAAATCTCTAGTAAATTTTGATGTTTATTTAAACTACAGTTTAGCAAGTAATGAGAATATTAGGGAAGAACAGCTCTTAAATAATACCCTTGTGTTGAAAGCTCATGAATTTATTCAGTTTAACAGAAATAGAAGCACTAATAGCAGCAAATCTCTAAAAATGAATTTGTGTGACTAGACTGTGAAATATAAAGAACTAATTAGCATGGCCAGTTGCGAAAATATTAGTAATTTGCCTCTAGAAAAAACTTGGCCTTTTAAAGTTAGAGATATAAGAGACAGAAAAAAATCCATCATAAGGACAGAGAGAGACTTGTAGAAAGTGCTTTGACCCCATACTGATAAGTAATTCAAATTATAGTGAAAGCAGCATAAATGAAAAGGGAAAAAATATATGATCAAAAAAGCTATTTCTTGGAGACCAAGATATTTAGCAATAGAGTAGGAATGCAAAAATGTGAAACTGAACAGTTTACAGGTCTAGAAAACCATTTATGGAGGGTAACAGACTACTGCATGTTGGTTTATCTACAGTTATTATTCGATACTGTTTACTATTGGCCAGCAGAAAAAGCAAAATCTTCAAGGTTAGGTTAAACTTTCAGTTGAACTACTCTGGAAAATGCACCTTGTTTGAACATGATTGTGACTTTTTTTTTTTTTTTTTAAGAACCCTGATGCTGAGCCATACAGGCTAGGACAAGCCATACTCAGCATTTTGGCAAATTAACTGTGATATTCCACAGCAGCAGTTCTCTGCAGTCAACATCGTGTGTGCAAATTCAACTTTCAGCAACTGTATTCAAATGCAGTAAGGTTTTCTGAAAACAAAAACTCTCTGAGACAACAGCATGTAAGTACAAGCACTGACTGTGTGGGATGGTAGTTTATGTTTGGAAAGATTCTTTTATCTTTGAAGCCTTGAAAACCTTAATAAATATTTTGGAACTGCTTCCCTAAATGGGGTCTGTTTGGGATTTTTTGGAATCCCATCGTGTCTGCCTCCTATCCCATCCTACACGTTTGTCTCATCTGTCTGCCGTGGCTTCCCAGTCTGGCCACAGACTCCAGGGGCCAAGGAGAGTCATTTCCCTCAGCAGGTCTCAGTCAGTAGGTCATTACAGGCTACAGAAGTATTTGCTACAAAATAATAACCTGACCGAGTGGGATTCAGCTAAGCATTCTATTATTGCTTTTGAATTTGGAATTTCTTGCTGAAATCTTCAAGAAAATATTATGTTTTCTGAGAGGAAATACCTAAGAGCCATAGCGCACAGCAGAATGGAGGTTATTTGAAAATGATTTCTGTGTTGGAGTCTGTGCAGTTGGAGCAAAATCTCATAAAAATGTTTCTAACCTGCAGCAAAAGGTCATCACTTTGGTTCGAATACTGGCAGACACTGGAAAAAATATTGCATTTGTATGGATACATAATGTTCTCCTTGTGGGCCTCAATTATAATTCAGTTCTCTGAATTATGTTTCTGAATGATGTTACTTACAGAATCTCGTGGCATAATTGAGTCTATTCCTTTTCTCCTTGATAAAATGAGTGTGCCAGTTGTGGTAGAGGCACACATCTGCACACATCTGCCCCAGTTTACATCCATGGGCTCAGATGTCCAAGACCACACGTGGGCTAATGTCAACACGGAGGATCAAGCAATGCAGCAGCTCAAATTTTTCCATCTCTGCTTGGAACCAGCCTGATATTTCCAGTGAACATAAAACTGTGCTGGCCCATATGACAGTGGTTTATAAAGTCTATCAGAGATACCGTGCCATAAAGCTTTCAGAGTGACATATATCCTTGTTCATCTGTCTCTTCAATTTAAGGGCCACGTAAGTAACTCGCTGCATCTTGGCTAAGCGTCAACAATGTTCTCAACCCAACGCAGGAAAAAGGAAGGCTCAATCTCACTCCCAAGAAACTACCACCACAAATCAGCCACCGACAGCCTTGTGAAACCCATGGGAAGGCCAGGTCTTGAGGTGTCACGGATTTACAGTTCCAGATCACTACTCAACAGCATCCTTGCTGGCAGGAATCTGTGGAGTTGGAAAAAGTGAGTCTTGAAGGGGGTTTTGAAAAAAAAAGATGACATTATGGTTCTGACTCTGCACAATACTCATAAGAGCTTTCTTTGCCAGCTTATAGGGCATGCTCAGCGAGTGCATAGAGATGTTGTTGTGAGCGTGGCACTTTGGTACTTAAATTCTCTGAACCAGAAATAACCCTTGGTTACCTTTCTGTGGGAGGACTTCTGTTACTGGGCAAAAAGAGTTGCTCTGTTCAGAGACTCGTGTACAGCCTATAAACACCTGAACGCTGCTTTTTTGCAGCACCAGTGCGTGACAGTGAAGGGATGCGAGAACCCAGAGCACCACAACTGGTTCCAGAGGAGTTCGTTATGTTCCATCAGCAGTGATTTCCAGGAATCTTGTTACATTTTTTCTTTGGCTCCATCTACAGTTCTTGACCCTTTCCCATGAATTCCCTTGTTCTTTTTATCCTCTGCACTGTGTTTGGTTTTCAAATGTGTTGAATTCTTGGAAGTTGCCACTAAAAAAAAAAATCTTTAGGGAAAAAAACAACTACAAACAAATAATGAAGCATTTTTAACGATCGAAAGCTCATCTTTGTCTGGCTGATTCGGTTAGAATTTTGAGTATAAGTTAAAAAATATTTTTTAAATCTGTGCGTTGTTGAAGAATGACAAAGAACCTTAGAAATATTGGGATAAGTTTTATGTAAGTATATGAATAGATGAATTTAGTTATATGTTCAAAACTGTAGTATGAGTTATCAAGAACTTCACAATAGCTTTCTGGAGGTAGTTAAGTAGCTCTGTCTACTTTGTCATATAGGAAATGTGCCAGGGGCTCAGATATGTCAGTGTATACCAGGACAAGAAGGATTAAGAGGGTCAGCTTTTGTGTTTATTTCACAGTATCTCATTGAACATAGCACCTTGATTTATATGAAATATAAGTTTATTGATTTTGATCTATAATTTTCACCGTGGAGGAATAGAGGGTAGACCATCCTATGTCCAGTAGTTGGAAAAGGTATTTTTACATAGACATCTAACGTGTTAAATGCATTTGCTCTAGCTTCTGACACCCATTTCTGAAGAATGAACTCCACAGAAATAAATTATTTTCATCAAATTATATCATTTTGGTTATCCAGCTCCCCATTTTACTTATCTAAATCATTTTAATACAATCCATAGGATAGAAAGATGGTGTCTCTGTACCTGTCCATACATTGTTTTCTTCTTTCAACATGTATCCCAGCACTGATGTTGTATCCTACCTAGGTATATAAAACTAATAATGTATATTTTTATCTCTTAGTGCTATGCGTCTGCTATTCATTATTTCATAACCCTCTGTGTTTACTAGGGGGATTTTAAAGAGGCATTTCTGGAAATGTTGGTCAGAAGTAATTCCACAGGACTCAAGGAAATATTTTGTGACTTTGTGCTGTTCTCTGTCAAATCCAGTTTCATGTTTGGGTGGATATTGTTTCTTAATTTTGCCAATAAGACAATAATGCAACAATACCACTGTCTCCGCCATCCTTATATTTAGGGATCATCAGTTCAAAAGAACAAGATGTGCTATTTGTCTCTTAGAAATATATGAGAGAGAAGAAGTACCCAATGTCAGAATTTTATTTTTTTTTGTGGATCCTAAACTCTTTTTTAATGGAGTAGACTTTAGACAAAAACAAATTACATTGTCCTAAGCACTGCAACTGTCTGCTCTAACAGACATGATGCTCCTTGATTAAATCACAGGCAGGATGGGCAACGCGCTCAGTCCCTCTCTGCTGCTTCTTCCTCTGTGATCGTTGTCCAAGAGCATGAGACTGGCCAACAGCTGAGCCAGGAATTAGAACTTCATTTTCTCACATGCCTCCCCAGTGCCCCAGCTGCCCAACCTTGCTGCCTCCCACACACAGATGTAAAAAATACTGAGTGAGGGCCAGCTGTGTCACTCATATTCATGTGAGAAGCTGCACTGAGGCAAACAGGAGGCTCTATGAAACTGTATGAGTCAGGCTCTCAGGGCCAATGTCGTCTTAGCTGCAAGCAAGATCTCTAAGGAAAATGAAAAATGTGATTAAGTCAATCTTGATACCTAGAATAACCCAGTGTCTCACAGCCACCAGCCAAATATACTGTGTGTGTTAACTGTGGGAACAGAAAGCACAAACATTAAAGGAAGTTAGGAATTGATATTAATAGTGTAGTAACATTATGTATTATTTAAATATTTTATTCAGTTTTTGGTGCCTCATATAGCACAAGTCTTGTGCACTAGATAGAGTTTTCTTTTGGTGATTTAAATTGTATTACTTCAAACTCATTTTACTTTAGATGTACACACATTCACGAAATCTACGATTACGAAATCTAATGTGAAATTCTCACTTTTGTAAAACTATCTTTGCAAACAAGCTTAAATGGTAAGTTTATAAATGATGCAGCCAGAACTCCCCTGTACGCTGGATATCTATCTATCCTTTTAAAGTCCTTGTTTTGCAGACCAGAAATCTTGAAACAGAGCAAGTAAGGCTTCCAAAGTATGAACATTTTTTCTACCAATGTGATCATTTCTGTAGCACATTATTGTGCTTTTTACAAACAACTTAATGCAGGCTTGTCTACATACTTAGGTTTGTTCTACTCCAAGATAAGCAGTGTGCCTTTCCATGTGCCTGTGTGTTTCCAGGTAATTTATCCAAGACATCAACCTAAATTATCTTTCATACTTGTCAAGAAGTTGGTCGTACCTGCTGAAAGGCAGTGCTAGATCAAACAGCAGCATTCCTCTGACATGCCAAGGTTTCCGTGAAAGAGCTGAGGAGGAAAGACAAAGTCTTCGCTGCACTAAAGTCAGTGGAAGTTTGTCCTTGACTTTGTTGGATTTGAGGCTTTCCTATAAACTCTGGCACTTCATTCCAGGAGGACTGAACTGTTGACATGATGAACAGGCCATCTTGGGAGTGGTTGGGCGAAAAGTCCCGCTGTGCCTTGTGTCCATCTGTACAATAAGTGCCTTCTTGCTACAGAAGCAAAAAGTCAGCCTATACCAGCAGGCTGTCCTGAGGCAATTACTGAGGAGAGCACTCCCATGCACTCCTCGTGTGAGGAGAGAACCACTGAGTAGTTGTTGGTTTCACAGAAAGCAACTGTGGTGGAGTCTTCAGCCAAGCAGCACAAGGTTGCAAAAAGCCAGTGTCTAAGCCGAAACATAGGACATGTTTTCTTAGTAGTTCAATGTCCAGTCTGCAATCTCTAAACATGAAATAATTGCAAAAAAAGGCCCTACACTTTGCTTGTTCACTGTTTCTGCTTTAGATCTAGAGCTCTGCAAGTAATCTAGCAGTGGGGACTGCTTGTTGACTGTAATACCATTTGTGGAACAGTTCAGTCTCCTCAGAACTCTTGCGAGTCCCATGGAACTGATCCTGCCAATCTGCTCCTTCATATGAGTAAGGGGCTTGGGAGTCTAGCACTTCTGCCTATCCACTCGGTCTGATCATGCTACAGGCCACAGGTGAGTGAATTTTGAGAGTGACATAGCTCAGCCTGCAATGCTACAGCTTGGCATTGTCTCCTTATATTTTATTTATAATGAAAATGTTCATAGCATGTGATGCTGCAAGCTCTGAGCTCCGAGTCAGCTTAGTCCATTAAATTAATACATGCAGGAGCTTTTCTGAGTTGCAGTTCTTCTATCTGTAGAGTTAAACCCTGTTTTTGGAGTAATGCCATGATTGCAGTCACTCAGCTGAAAGATGAGTGTACAATCCAACATGTGCAATGAAACAAGAATCTTGGCATCTATTTACATGTGTATGACACTTGTGTCATTTAAATAACCTCTCAAGCCTCTTGTGTGAATGTTATTGTTCATGTAATTACAGATAAAATGAACCTGCTTATCAACCAATCGAACTGTGTATAAACTCTGCATGTTAGGGAGAAGGATTTTGAAATGTACTGCATATACAGAAGTAATATAACATGCAGAAGAAGTTATTCCTGCTATAAAAAGGTTGATTCACTGAACCCTATTTAGTTTTTAATTTATAACAAACTTGCCTAACTTGCCTAATCTCGGCTTTTGCACCTTCTGTTAAAACATTAAATAAAATTATATGAAATATATCCCCTGTGACATTAGAGGAAATGGAAAACTGAGCTGTACATTAATTATATCCCAAAATGTGGCATATAGCTTAATAAAGTTAAAAACCTTAGAACAATGGCATTTACGCTTTAATTAGATCAAATGAAAGCTGTGCTACACACGTTTAGACAAATATTTTTTCCTGTGGAACTAGGCCTTTCTGACAACCCATACGATTCCCTGCAGGATGTCAAGTGTCACTCTTATTACATAGGCTAAATTGGCTTCCTGGGGATGGAAACTGGCAAAACAAGCCTGAGAATAAAAAACATTATGAGAACCAAACAGATAGTAAAGGCAGCTTTAAAACATGGCTTTCTCAAGAAGAGACTGGGTTTTCCCAGGAAAGCATGTTATTTATTTCTGTTTAGAGAGAACACATTAAAAGGACCAGATATGTCCCAAGAATAACAACAAGACAATAAATGTTATTTTAACGATACCTATCTCCTTTGGTATTCTAATCACAGCACATATGTTAAAAAAGCAGAAAACATCAAAATCTACAAAGAAACAGTTGAGATAAGAATGCAATTCAAAATGAGAGATAGATTAATAGATCTAATTTAATTTAAAGATATTCAAAGTTGTTATAAAGAAACAGATTGCTCATAAAACTTAAAATTTTTACCATATGCACCTCACAGATTCCATGTTTTATTCCTTATGCTGCCAAACTGACTAATGATTTCAATACTGCTCCCCAGACAAGAACAGGACAATTTATATCTTGTGCATTACAGCTCATTGTGCCCTGCAGTAAAATGAAGCAATTCTTGCAGAAGAATTTAGAAGTTCTTTGGTAAGCTGGTCTTGTAAAAAGGAGATTCTGTAGCAGCTTAACACATATATCCAACTGGGACTTTTGCTGAATGTAGGTGAATGATGTAATAAGCAGACTATACTTCTGCTTGCCTTGATTTTCATTTTGCCTTTTCAACATGTCTATGATTTCAGTATTTTATCATCTTCATTATCTTGTGTTTTTTATTTTGGTATGTTCTGTAGACCATTTGACTGTTATCTTAGGTGTATCTAGACTTTTACGCCGTCAGACAGAATTTGGAGATGGTTGTGAGCAAAGGATAAGCAGGGCAGCTTGGTAACCTGATGAAATAACAGCAATTGAATTGTTCACTCTGCAACCCAATGATACTAATTAAAAATGTCAATGCTGTCAGCAGTCCAACAGCATTATCAGTGCTCGTCATAGCTATTTAGAAATAAAACCAAGATCTATCAGAAAAGAAAATTGCCATTTCTTCAGGATTTCTAGCATCTCAAGGATTTTCTTTGCTTGTGGTTGGAATAAAAATGCTAATTTTTAGTGATCTTGATGTGGTCAAACCACACCCAAATCTAGACAGATGGGATGACTTGCTTTGTTAATACTGAAATAGGTTTTCTAAATGAGATGGAAGTATTTGATGCTGTTGACTTTTGCAATTAATCCTTCTTTAACGTTTATACTAGAATATTATTAAATGAAATATAATGAAATAATAAAATATATTACCAAGTCTAAGCCCAATACGTAGGGATGGTAGATAAAGCTAAATGTTTTTATGCAGTTGAAATTAACTACTTTGATATGACTGAAATGAAATACAAAAGAAAAAAAACAACTTCAGCTTTTTTTCCAGATGTTTTTGGCAAAGAAAGCATTTCCAAGCATTGATGAAGCTGCAGGTTACAGAAAAAAAATGAAAATGTTCCATGTAAACCATGTCAGCTGCCTCTAATCTTGGGCCTCATTCAGCCAGTGTAAAGATTAAAACAGCTAACGCTTTTTTTTTCCTAGAGACATGCATTTGAAAGGATAGTAAGTTTGAGAAAACTGTAGAGCTGCAGAACCATAAGGTGTATAGGGCATCGTGCCAAATATTTGATATTAGCTGTTTACCAAAACTCATATTCTTACCCCCTTTTGTGGACTATTTACTTGCAAACTGATCAAACCAGAATAGTTCTACCCAGGGCTATAAGCCACAGAAGTTCCATGTAACATGTTTTCTACACCTGGTCAGGCCTAGCTAGTGAGACGTATTTATCTGATTTCCAAGTCTTGTTAGAATTAAAATTTAGAGTTCTTAGGCTGAGAAAGTCCCAAACATGTTAACAGAAAGCCAGGCTGCCTAGAGAACTCCTCTACAGGAGACAGGATGCCAGTGAGATATGCAAAAGACGTCAGACCATTTGGGAGTAAAACTCTAACCCCATGTGATCAGCTGGGGAGGGAAAGTCATGAATTTACTAAGTATTTTTTCTTTTTCCTGGCAGTGAAAACAGGAATAAATGAGCAATTACCAGTGAGTTTTCCTCCCCTATTTTAATCCTGAGACATGCCCTGCAGCATCACACTTAAGAATTTGAAAACATTGAATCATGCTATTTAATTGTGGGTACTTAAACCTCCCTTTGACTGTGCCAGAGTTTGATTGTTAAGATATGATACAGAAAAATGGGAAATTTAATCTGTATTTGTAATTATGGGGTAAATACAGCATGAACTCTATTAAAAAAAAAAGTCATTAGCATTTTAAGAAATGTCTTTTCTTTCCAACCTTGCCACTCTTCTGTTGTAACACAACTGGTGCAGTGTGCTATGCACAGGCCTGTGTACTGCCAAGTGATGGCTGGATGATTAGAAGTAAATCAACTTGACCTTGAATTCTGTCACCCGCAAGCTGCTAACTACATTGTTTGTCTGTATTGCTATTACTTTGTGAATAGAAGAAGATAGAAGGATTTGCTTTCTCACTGAGTGTTTTAGCAGCAGGCCAAATCTGATTCCATATGGTATTAATATAATTTCACTTTTTTTTTTCATTTTTAACAAGCCCAATAATGTCTGAGAACAGCATTTATTAGTCATGATAGTATGAAAATATTGTGTTTTCCATGAAGAATATTGCAAGAAAAGATGTGTTTTGCACATGCTAGTCTTCAAAACACTTTCCTACTATTGTTAGCTGTGTTCCTGGGGAAAAACAGTGTCTATTCTAACATTGCAGAGAACATACTCATTGGGAATGAGAAGAAAATGACCTTCACTGAGAAACTCGGTGTTGAGGGCAGTAATTCCCTTTTGTCCCTTGCTACTACTTAGGCACTGTCATTTCATGTAACTCCCTCTTGCACTCGATCAGTGTTCATTTTTCTCCACTGTGTCACTGCTGCAGATCCCAGCAGTGTGATTGCAGTGGGAGAACACATATCGGCTTGTCCACACAGATATAACTGCACACTTTAGTATCCTCCCTATGAGGGGTTCGGGTATTAGAAGCATCTTTGTGGTCCTCTAATGCACTAAGAGCATTTTTTGAAAATCCTCTTCTCTGATTTTGTCTTCCATCGTCATTCAATTCTCTGATTGATAGATCGCAACTTTGATGCGAAGAACAACGTGTTTAGAATGGAAAATCAATGATAAAATCTCTAAGTATCACATTAAAATGTGATGGCTTAGGGACTGAAGAATCAGTCACCAATCCACTCTTCTTCTTCTGGTCTCTTTTTCCGTCATTCTGCCTCATGAACATGGTAAAATAAATTATGGAAGAGGCAGTATGAAAAGCTGAAACATCCCAGGATAAAGTTTGCAAGGCCCTTCCTTTCCAAGTTTGGTGTGAGCAAACTGTCCTGGGGCGAACTGGTGGCACAGGCACATGTGGCTCTGGGGCGGTAGTTAAGTGGGTCTCCCCGCAGTCTGAATGGTCCGTAGCAAGGCAGCGCTCATGACACTGGGCTTCACAGCATGCCGACTGCAGTGCAAAACAGACAACTACTGCTTTTTTTTTCTTTTTTTTTTTTTTCCTGAACAAAGATGATAAGTGGGAAAAGCAAAGGGCTTATTTTCCCACTTCCACCCATGAAAAATTTCCCTAATATTATCCAGGAGCCTCATCTTCCTTATCTCCAATAAAACTTTGTGGATGTGACACATTAAGATGCAGTGAACACAGATATAATGAACATAATACAATTCTATATCTAGATAACCAGGATGTTCTGTGATAGATTTCCCTGGTATTTTATCCAATTCAAAGCACAGCACCTTAGGCATTGGTATTCCAGAGTCTTTTTCTTACAAGCTTTCATCTTGATGTGCCTTTCAGTGCTATTTGCACTGTATTATTATCTCATACCCCAGAAGATGCAGCTGCAATACAACAATCTGTGTACCTGATTGATTTAAACAGTGGAGACTTCTCCACTGTTTAAAATCCTGACATCGGCTCCTCTTTCAGGGGATTAATACATGACCTAGTCCACCTGGATGGAAACTAATTGACATGACATTTTACAGTTAATTCAGAACACTGGGCTAATACTAAGATGGGTTTTAATTATGCAGATGCAACCTCTTGGTTCAAGAATTCCCTTAGTTGCAGTTTTCTGGAAGCTGTGAGAGTCGCAGAGCGAAGTATAACTCAGTATTTGCCTTTTCTTTATGCTCTTTTCTTAGACACTGCTGAATTAGTGGATGATATCAGAAATAAAATACTTAGCTAGGTGAATCTTCGGGTGGATTAGCTTATATATTTGTAGTTTTTTAATACAGCTATACTGATATATATTTTTATGTCCTAAAAAATAGATTATGTTGGAGATGGTCTGGAAGGCTGGATTAAAAAAAGAAAAATGACATGTGACTACATAGTCAGCTATTAAAATATTCAAGATGGTTGTTCCTTCTTTTTAAATGCAAATACAGGAACCATAAAGCATATGGTAAGGGATGTTCCATCATTTTTAAATCATGTTTTTGTTAATGTAGAGATGAATTATGCAGCTTTCCATAATTCAGAGATTAGATTTTTTTTTAACATAATTAAGCATATATTGTCTGGTCTTTGAGACATAGGTTCACATGTTCACTTTGACTATTTCAGAAATAAAATCAGATGGGAAGCTACCAAAATGTTTTGTGCAAGCTCTTAAATGAAAGAGTCTACTCAGGATTTGCATAATATTTTACTTGTGAAATGCAAAACTAGTCATAAATCATAATTCAATTTATAAGACAATGAAATGCATGTGTTTCTGTTCTCTTTTTATGGTTCTTGGAAGTTATTACTTTATATAGCTGGAGAAAGAGGGGCTGAAAAAAGCAGAGAATGAGCACATTAGAAGAGAGGGCAAATATCAGGCAGCTGCTTCAGTGGCATATTTGCTTTTTTCAGTTGGCCTGTGTTCAAATGAATGAGTGAAGCATGCATCGGATTCATCATCATTTCTTCTTTTCTTTAGGACGCAGATTGTCTTTTGTGTCTCAGGAGACTCAGATTGTTTTGCTGCAATTATTCCTAGAGATTTTCTACCATTTTACTGTTATTGCAACTTATGATCCTCAACAAATCTCTCTGATGAGATAAAGAAAATTCTCTGAAGTGGACAGAATGTTGTTTACAAGACTTACCAAACTATTCTTCATAAGTTCTTATTTCAAACTAGGCAAAGGCCTCAACTATGTTGGCAGCAGCATTTTTATAATATATGATGGTCTTAAAGTATCCTTTTCAAAGAGCATTCCCATAAATGTAAATTTGCTCTAGCCCTACTGTCAGTTTTGCTGTTGCATCAGAACTTCTCAATGTTTTGTGGATTACAGACAGATCAATTTTGGAAATACTCTTATAAAACTAGAAATCCTGAAATAATAACAAAATACTGTGAAAATGTGTGGAATCTTTACATTTTATTGTATTCGTAGACTGCTATAGAGCAGATGGGGTGCCACGAATCTGGGAAACAAACCGGCAGTTTGGTCCTACCCTGAGCAGTGACTGTGTAAAAAAAAATGACTTTTCCACTCAAAAGATGCTTTTGTTTTTACTATTATTAAACTGACTAAAGTAAGTTTTAACACCAGCCAGTACTGTAAGACTAGTGAGTTAGAGGGATGTCCCATCAACAGAGTAGTCAATGAAAGACTGCTACAGTTCACAGAATGCGTGTATTTGATTCACTAAAGGTACATCAGACCCTTGTTTCTGAAGGTGAAAAAGAAGAGGCTCAGGAATATTTAATGCCCTGGAAATCCGCTTTTATGATTCCAACTTCACAGGCTTCAGTTCACGCTCTGGATCACAATGTCCTGCTCGTATTACAGAAACATTTTATCTTTTTTCGAATGGACAAGCTTTTAGTTTCTTTTGCAGTGAGAAACATGGCATTTTGGAGGTAGGAGGAAATATAGAAATGAGCAGGTTTTTTATTCCAATGATTTAGCCTTAGTTTAGAGTGAAGGACTGGAAAGAGAAATTTACTGCCTGCAAGCATTACCCCTACATAAATCTGGGCAGGTTTGATTCAAACCCTGGTGTTATTTCTGGGGTCTAAATTTACGTTCATGTTTTGGCAAGCAGAACGTTATTGTATATACCTTTTTTTTCTTTTTTATCAAGTTGCTTCACATACCTGTTTCAGGGATATAACTAGGTATTCACAGAGAGAACTGGTAATCAGTTTAATGATGTCACTTCTTGATGACAGTGCTCCTACGTATTCCAGAGGGTGATGCTAATGTTAGACAAGTAAAATCTCCTCAGCCAGCCTGGTGGAGAAAACATATTATGTGTCAATGTGTTTGCACTGTCTACTCCTCTCTTATTGTTTTTATTTTGGATTGTTGCCTCATATGTGGTTGAATTTATACAAATTATACATGTGAAGGTAGTGTGGAAGTTAAGAGATGAGGAAGCCTGCATGTTTGGTACCTAGACCATACTTCTACTAGTAGAGAAATATTTGTTCAGTATCAGTTACATTTCTCAGGTAACAGGGCTTCTGTCACAGATATTTCACCTTTAGGAGGATTTCTCTAATATTCAATGTCATTTACCCTAAAGGAAAAGTACTGCTGAATTTAATAGCAATAACTACAGTGAAAATCATGCAAATTGCAGTTTTGCACCTCCAGGACTGAGTAGTGATTAACAGCTTCCACATTCTTCTCTAGGTATCTTATTGCATTTTATAGAAAGAATACAACTTTCTCATAAATTTGAAACGATAGTTTAAAAAACAAGGTTGTAGTTTCCTCAAAAATGCTTGAAAACCTTTGCATGCCTTACTGGGATACTGAATCTTCATGGTTTCAGACCTTGACTGACAATTCTTTAAAGCATTAATGTCAGAAAAAGGCAAGAAAAACCAAAGCACTTTATCCTTTTGTGACATTGATCACTTAATCTAATACCCTTACATTTATTACCTGTTTCTGTGTGATTCAGTTTCTGGATTTTACTGATTCAGATGGAGTAAAACATTATGGAAAGACTTCAGTTTTTAAAAGAGATTTCCTCCTTTTAAAGCAAACAAAGATCTTTCAGAAATTATTAGTTTTTGTCATGGGATGAAAACACACACAAGAAAGGTCCAAGTTTAGATTTCCTAATTTTTAGGCCAGTGCAGAACTTCCAAAGGAAACGTGCTAATGAAAACCAATTGCAGTTTAATACTATAGCATTTCCAAATGCTATAACATTGAACTGATCTGTTTCCTGTACTAGCATCAAGATGCAGAGGATGCATGTATGCTGAGCACTAGTATCAGTGATTATAGCGCTCTAAAATGAAAATAATAATTGTAAAGCCATCTGACACACTTGTTCTTTGGTATATAATAACAAAATTGGGGTAAAATCACTTTTCTTAATTCGTTTACATCATGTCAACACTTGCTTATAATTATATTAATATGGTAAGTGAAGCACCCCCTGTTGTGCCACATGAACAGTAAAAATTCTGCATATTTCTATCTTGCATATGTATTATGTTTTGCACTTGGTATTGATAAAGTGCTATTTAATCTCTCAGCTAGGACAAGGGCAGATTCCAGTGCTGCCACTGCTTTTGTCGTGAAGCACCTCCATTCCCTAGGAATTACAGCTTCAACCTGCAAAGGTGGGCATGAATTTGCAGAAACAGGTATTCAATGACTACTTTGGTTTTAGGCTGTACTGTATACGTATTCTTTGTATGATAGTGAAAATAAAACAGACTGCATGCATTGCCACTGTTAATAGAACATATTGTAATGGCAGTGATGAATTTTTTTCATCAGTTGCCAATGTTATAGGTCTTAGCACAGATACTGACAGGCTCAGAATTAAATCAGCAAGGAAAGAGTTTATTTCAGATTAATGCAGAAGAGTTGTATTCAATTACAGATTGTTTTAGGAATTCTGAAAGATCCTGCTAGTGCTATCTATTCATATTGAGAAGATGGGAAGAAAATAAAATGAATCTTATTTCTCAGTCTACCTAAGTGAGCAAAGAATTGCCTCCAAAACTGAAATGCATCATAGCTGCCCAAAAAGACAAAAAGCCTGATTTTGCATAATCATGTCTGAATCGCTGTAGCTTTACTGGAGTACGTACCATTCTCTTAGTTCCAACTTCATTGGTTTCTATTCAGTTGCTGTTCAGCCTACTGGCATCAAAAGCTATGATGCTGGACGGTCACATCTCTTCATGTCTTTGGCGGCCTCCTCATCTCTCAGACAGAAATTAAAAATATTAATGTGTTTCTGATAAAAGAGCTATAAGGCTTAACTCAAGCACACATGTAAAGTGCTTCAGAGAACACCTCAAAACACCTAACATCATAAATTGCTGTTTTATATTCTATGTTTGTAGAGATGTAAATTGACATAATGGAGGCTTGTGGTCAGGCTTTCATTAGTAACATTACTTGCACAATTCGAGGGCACCATTTTATAAAAAACTAAAAGAATTGAGCCATGCCTCATTTTCTTTAGTACAGCAAAGCGACCCCAAGGTTGTGTTTCCTCCTGAAGGACACAAATCTAGAAATATCGTGACCTGGACTCCCTAAAAGAACAAATATAAAGCTTTAGCTGCATGAAAATACAAAGATTTACAGCATTTCCAATACTCATTAATGCATTCTATCTTCTAGCTATTGTCAAATTAGGGAATTAAGAATTAGGAATGCTCACAGAGCATCCAAAACTCTAGAACACCAAGAGGCATTAAAGTTTAAGATGCTTAGAAAAACAGCTCAACTCCTCATAGCCAACTGCACCATAAATCAAAGAGAAAGTTTAAACTTTCTAGATAAGCTGGAGCCGATTAAACACTTCTACAGAAAATGAGGAAACAGGCTCCATGCTCTCTCTGTCTTTCCTTCCAGTTTACATCTTAATGACTAAACTGTTCCAGGTTATTTATTCAGTGAAGGAGGAATTGATTTGCAACCTTTCATTCTGAGCGGTTCCATTAATTCTGTGGGACTGTTCAGGGCAACTGAACACAGCAATTTTACGTTTAAAGATTAACAGACCTTTGCAACATTCTAATATATATATTTTGCATGTCATGAATGCAGTTATTGCACTGGTTGCTTATAACAAATCTTGCAGCTTATTAAGTCTGTGATTCTGATCTTTTTCGCTTTAAGTTATGAGATAAAATGCAATTTCATTTAAAAATGTATTTTTAGTCCTTGTGTTTGTTAAAAGGCTTAAAATGGGAGCTGAGTGAACTGTAAAGGGTTGGTTGTTCTGCTTATGCTCAATAGTGAGCAGAGCTGAGGGTAAATCAGTCTTTTTTTAAGGATAGGATACAACGATCTTTTCTTGTTCACATATATTCCACCCTGAAGAGCCAGTTCTGCCTCTAAAATTCATAAGGTTTTATGACTTTGACTCAGAAGATTAATACCAGGAAAACAGCATTGTAAATGAAGTATTTGGAGAAAGTTTTTCTACCTGGCACCATCGCTTTGAAGGGATCCACTTCTCCATCCCTAGATGACACCTACGCACAGTACGGCGGTAACGCGGCACTAGCGCTCCCTTTACCCCCAGCCGGTGTGCAGCGTGCGCCCTGCGAGCAGCACTGCCACCGCAGGGCCGCCCGCGTCCCCCTGCCTCCCTCAGAGCCCGTCCCGCCTCGGGGGCCTCGCCGCTAACGGCGCTTAACGGCTGCACGGCCACGCCCCAACCGCCACCGGCGCCCTCCCTCCCGGGGTGCCC
>JAWLRI010001073.1:595041-616783 GCA_034781795.1 Crypturellus tataupa
AGCGCATCCCTCCTCCCCCTCTTGCATTTGTCTTAATTCCGCCCAGAGACAAGATGGCAACGCCGGCGGCGGTAAACCCTCCCGGTGAGTAGCTGCTGCTGCCGGCGCCGCAGGGAGCCCGTCTGGCCCCGCTGCACAACACGTTCCTCCCGCCGCCTCCCGCGCCCCCTTCCCTCCCCAGCGGGGCGGGCTCGGGGCCCGCGGGCGCCCGAGGGGGGCGAGTTCTGCATAAGCATCGCCCAGGCGGGAGGCGAGCGGGGCACGAGCCGCGCTGGAGGGCGGCGGGGCGGCCGCAGAGCCCTCCCTGCCGGGCGCTCCCGCGGTTTTGGAGCGTTGGCAGGTGCCGCCCGCGGGACACGCAGCCGCCTTCACGACGCCCCGCGCGGCCTCAGGCAGCGCCTCGACGCCGCCCCCGAGCCCGCGTGAGCTCTGTGCCGTGCAGGGGGTTTTGTTTCCCAAAAGATGCAATAAACGCTTCCCATGGGCAGCCCGTTTGTTAAGAGAAGTAACGTGCCAATGTTTCCCCTTGAATTTTTCATGGGGACAGTCGTTCCTTGAGGTGGCGTTGGCCATGTGTCTGTGAGATGCAGCACCTGCCTTTGGGACCACACGTGCACAGCCAAATAAAATAGGTTTGTACGAAGCACTGGAGGCCGTGTTGGGGAGATGTTCTTTGGTCAACACTAAAATCCACTGCGTTCAGTACCAATATGAAGAATATTTTTGCCAACAGTAGACTGCAGTTTTTAATTGTTTTAAAGTGTGGCCGTGTTTTGTTGTTTTATGCAGTCAGGTTCATTTCTGTCAGCTGAGGACGTGTTGGAGTAAATGAGGACCGATGTTTAAAGGTTGTTCTTTAAATTCAATCCTGCTGTGCTTACCCTTGTGAGTTGTCGTGCTGAAGTAGGTGTAATGATGGGCACAATTAGTTTGGTTCAGTGAGTGCCAATGAAGTGAGCAGGACCAGACCACATTAAGTTTTAATATCCAAGTTCTGCATATTGAATGGAAAACAATTTAATGAGAGGTTATTTAATGGATGCAATTTGGCTTCTAGGCTACAGTGTCATGTATGGTAACAGAGAATTTCATTGCACACACACATAACTGAAGTGAGCTGTCATGCCAGCAAAGTGCAAGAGGAACTGCTGCCTTTGGCTTGGGTCTGGTTGCTTTGCTCCTGTCTGTTCTTCCAAGCTATGTGTTGGAGGAATAGCCATGACCCTTAGAGATGTATGCTGAAACCACTCAGTTATAGGAAGGCCGCGGCATTGGACCTTTTCCACCTTCTGTATTGGCCTGGAGTCACAGAAAAATGTTGTTGCAGGAGATGCGCTCTGGAGGCATCATATGCCAGGCATGTGCTCTGGAGCAGCCTCAGAGCAGTGCTGCAGAGCTCTAACCCGTGAGCCTAGAAATAGAGACTCACAGAAATAGGCTAGAAATAAATACTCATCTTGCAGATTTGGGGTGCAGTGCATGGAATTATTGGTGAGGCATTAAACACCTGAGGGAAGTGGGAGCTGAGCGTGCTGATGTAGGCATTGCTGGGCAGCGATTTGCTACAGCTAAAGCTGATTAGCAGTGTGGTCCTCAGACTCTCTTAAACACAGACTGCCAGACCGCTGGAAGGTTGAGGAGATGTGGTGGTTTCCTGAAGTGGACCAATACACACATCTATCTGCGGGGTTGAGGTTACAGAGCATCTTTCCTCTCTGGGCACTTGGAACAGATTTGAGCTGGAAGACAAATTCACTGTTAATGATCCTCCCACGTTCCCAGCGTGAGAACGTTACTGTCAGACAAATGTAGCTAAGCTCGGACAAAATCAAAATGAGGAGTTTTGGGGCTGTGAAGAGACGAGAAAGGTAGACCTTCAACCTGTATTGTAGCACTGTGCTTTCTCTACCAAGGACAGCAGTCGATAAAACTGTGTGAAATATCTTGATTTTTGCTGCATTGTTAAATATGATTGCTTGTTGCTTTTGTTATTTTTTTTTGAGTAACAGCAAAACAGTTCAAACAAAAAAAAAAAAAAGGGGGGGGGGGAAGCAGATTTTAAGGCTGCTTTTTTTTTTTCTTTTTTCCTTTGAGTCTGGGTCATCAGTTGGAGTAAATGAAAATAGCTCTATTAGTATTGGTGAAGCTCTGCTGTCTTGTGCCACCTGGCTTTCTGCTCCAGGATGTTAGGGGAGCACAATAAAGAAATTAACTTGTTAGGCATCTTTAATGATGATTAGAAGTTACAATATGATTAAACTTTTATTAAGCAATTGTCTGGGGTTCTAATAACATTTGATAATTTAGGCAGGACATTAACCTACAGTTACCACAATACAAATACATGAGATTTTAGTCATATTCTAGGTAGCAGAACGGGCAGTATCAGAAGCAGAAAAACTGGGTGTTCTGTAATTATGGATGTGGAAGTCTTTTAAATGCAGGAGGTTCTGCAGGACCACAGCTGCCTGCATGGAGCTGTTTGACCTAAACCCATAGATCTTTGTGGTTAATAACTTCATCTGCAGCTAAACATCACCCTGACAAAAATGGGGCCTCCGTCAGATCATCATCATTCTTCCTCTTCCCTCACGCTTAACCTCAGGAATGGGATCTGGTTAGAAGTGCTTTGTTCGGTTGTCGTAATCTGGATGACTAACTGCAGAGTGAAACATAATACAGGTGTGTGGGAAGCTCATCTACATTGGCACAAAGCATCAGAGTTAACTTATTTCCTCCTGAAATAAGATTGGCATATTAAATGGGATTTAAGAACAAAACAACTGTGGAGGTGTAGCAAGCATTTCATAAATTACTGCTTGCAGCAAAGTTACTTGGTGCCCTGTCTGTTTTAAATGTGTATATTTTTGGGATGCAAACTTGTCCATAACTGTTTGCTAATTTTGGGTTGCTTCTTGCTTCATTTGCAGTGAAGTACATGGTATGGTGATGTTTATATAAGCCAATTTAGGATGAAAACATAAAACTGTTAAAGAAAACAGTATTTCATTTTCCCGAGACATTACTTGCTTGGTCTGACAGATGGTCCCAAAGGGGCAGCTTTCTCTCATTAAAAGTGTCGTGAAATGAGCTAGTTTTATCACTCTAGTTCTTGCTAATGAAGTATCCCATGTGGATCAGCCATCCTGGGTAGTTCCCACAGCTGGATGGCCAAATACAGACAACTTGTAAGTCAGATCTGAAGAAATGGTGAGATTTAAAAGTTAGAGGTTATCTGGAGTTATATTAGAAGACAGACTGCTTTGGATGTGGTATTGTGACTCATTGGGATTGTATCCTTGGATTTAATTAAAAAATAAACAGTGTCTTGAGTTGTTTACATAATTTCTAAACTGGGCTGCTTGTTTTTCAGCAGAGAGCCTAAGGTCTAAAAGCTTGGAGAATAACGTGCTGGCCAGCAAAGGCATCCACTTGAGATGTGTTGAACATCAAAGGAGAAAAATATTTTTAGTTTAAACCTCTCCTTACTTAATGAGTGGTCAGTCATTAAGATGACTCCTTTTCTCCTTTGATGTTCTTATCTTTCTTTCTGTAAAATTAGTCTTTATTTCAGTTGGTCTGTGGTAGCACTTCTTGAATTGTTCTAGAATAATGTTCACTTCAGACGTGTGTACAGAACAGTAACTTGAATTAAAGAAATGTAATTTTCTAGTACTTCTAATATACAGGGTACAACAGATTTCATTTGAAAGGAGCTCTTCCATCACAGACTGTTTCTTTAGATTCTTTGTATGTGGCATGTGTTTTGTTTCAAATATTGCTTCAAATTGAGTAATGTTTCTCTGTGCCTCTTAATAGAATCACAAAACAAAACAGAGATACTGCTGATTTCTGCAATACCAGATGGCATTGCTGATTTTTCTTTCCAGTAAGAAGAATTGCTCTAGGTATTAGGTAGACAAAGAAAAAAATAGCCATTTCAAAACAACCAAGACAAAATAGCACTATTGATGTGGTGATTATTGTTATTAAGAGGACACAAATGGTGCTGTCATTATGAAGATGAATTCAGAGATTACACTTAAATGGCTTGTGAAGATCAGATACTTGTATAGTTTAGGGTAATTTTTTTAGACTTAAAACTTCATATCTGCTAAATAAGAGTGGAGAATGCTTTAATTCAGTGCTAACTGAAGAAAGCATAACACTACTAAGATTTGCAGTAGTAATGTGAAAAAGGGGCCTTGTGGCCCAGGGATTTAGGCATGGGGATTTGAGGTCTTAGATGTTCTAGATCACTGCAGATTTTCCTGTCTAGCTAGCAAAATCTTTTTGATGACCAGCAATATCTGGAGGTAGAAGATTCATCTCTGGACAAGCTATTCTGTCTATTCAACATTATAGAGTTCAGAGAGGCTGCCTTGGGTGCAGAAATGAGCAGACTGACTCAGCTGGATTCTTTTGTTGACTGCAGAGCAGGTTTGATAAAGATTTTTGGGAGAAGAAATCAGAAAAGGTAGAGGTGCTTTTGCAGTCTTTTGTAAGATAACTTGGGCAAAAACTATCAGATTTATTGGGTCAATTGGGCAAAGAAAAAAGTAATTTGCAAAATCTGGAATGGTTGCTTGGTATATAAACAGTTGATTCAATTTACTTGTTGCTCACAGTGCTTGCTTTGTTCAGATGTAAAACATTTCCTGCCACCTTGTGTGTATCCAGCATTCTATCTGATGAGGAAAAGAACAGTTCTGTAAAGCTGCTTTTCTTCATTTCAGATGGCTTCTAATCTAAAAAAGATGAATGTTGTGAGTAAATGTATATAGTTGTTTATCATCTTCCATTGTTAAAATAAATATCAAAATAAATCTGTACTAAATTAAGTAACAATTTATCCAGATTATTTTATGGAGTGTTTACTTTATGAAATAAAAAGAATAATTATGTTTAGTCACTGTGGTCTTGGAAGATTTTAAACCTGATAGCTCTTTCTTCAGCAACTATATTTGTTTTCAACTACAAACTGTCTTTCATTTTGACAAGCTATTAACCAAACTGAATTGACTAAATAAGCTAATAAACCGATATGGAAAAAATACCTACTTCTTGCCTACTCCAGAAGGAGCTATTTTGTCATGAAAGGTTACAGGATTTGAGCCAAGTCTGACCTTAAAAGTAGTTAAGTTGCATGGTTTGAAATTTTAATACCAAACAGAATGTCTATTTTTTTAGCAAGCGCTGATTCAAACTAATTTGTCTAGTCAGAATTTCAAATGGATTTATCTTTAAAAAGACATTAATACACTTACATTACACTAACATTAATAAACTTACTGTTACCCATTTTGCTTCTGTTTTTTACATGGATTGTTGACCGCAGTCATGCAATGGGTAATGCATTAGAAGGAGTTCCCAGGGTAGATATAATTTCTTTTTTCATGCGCAGGCAAAGCAGGACTCGCATGGAGGAAGAGAAATCCTTTGTTGCTATACTCTCTGTATTGAAAACTCTTTCTAAACTTTTTATTTTCTCTCTTTTTTGTCTGCTTTTATTTATATTCTGCCTCTCTTCTGCTTGTATTCCTTTGCTCTCAATTCATGTTCCAGTTGAGTGCCTCTCCCTTTCTTACAGCTCCCGCCGCTACCTTACTTCCGCAGTGATGCTGGGCTGAGCTAAATTTTGGCTTCCCAGTTCCTATTGTGGGGGTGTAGATGAATACTGTCATTGTACTGGTACTTTTCTCAAATCTTTCAACAACTTGTAGATTCAGTCTCTCTTCTATAGGTACTAACCTCTTAAAGAACAGTGGCACTTTTTTCTGTTCTAAGTATTAACTGTGCAGCCTTCCAACAGGTACTGCAAGGTATAATTGCTTTCAAATTAGGAACATACATTATTCTGCATGGGCCCTATATATATATATGTTGCTATTTTGTTCAAGAATAGCTCCTAATTTTAAATGTTTAGATTTGGACTGCTGCTGTTTTTCTCAACTAAATGTCAACTACGTGTGACAAATAGAATTATACAAAATAATTCCATATTTTTCTCTAATCAAGCCAAGGGGGTGTTGAACTGTTTAATTACTGACTTTGCCAACATAAAGATGCAAAGGTTTTTCAGGTAAGTTGCTCATACAGAATGCCTGAAATGGATAGTAATTAACAACAGGCTCTTCATTGG
The DNA here is from genome assembly GCA_034781795.1 of Crypturellus tataupa. Classification (NCBI taxonomy): domain Eukaryota; kingdom Metazoa; phylum Chordata; class Aves; order Tinamiformes; family Tinamidae; genus Crypturellus; species Crypturellus tataupa. The sequence continues at coordinate 601,184 of JAWLRI010001073.1, forward strand.
TATGTTAATTATGCTGCTGTTTTTCAAGGTCCCTGTTCTTGTTTAAATGTTCAGTTACACTGAACTGGAGCGTTCACTTCCTGGCAAACATAGAATGTATCAGAACAGTTTGACTCTCAGATACATGCAAATATTTTATGGGAAAAGACATGCCAGTAAATCACTGAGCTGCAAAGAACAAAAACACTGGATATTTGTATTCCTCAGAGGTAAAAGCAAAATCTGCTTTTATGGAATATACAGGCATGACTTTGAAAAATGGTCCCCACTACTTTCTCAGCAATAATCAAGAAGCACAGTTTTATACATGGAGATAATTTTAGGGTCTTGTTGCTACTGGCTCTGTACTTGCCATTAGTAAAGGCAAGTGGACATCTGGATGCTGTAAAATGCCCTTGCAATTCATATACTTGTAAAACTCCATTATCTCTAATAACCGGATGGAAAATCAGACTGAATTGGAGATGATTTTAAAAATGGGATAAGACAGATTGTTTTGAATATAAGCAGAAGTTACTTCTTAGCAGTAGATCATAAGTTAGTAATTTCAGAGTGTATTAGATTTTCATTTTAATTCCTCTGAGGCTGCAGATTATCTCTTATTTGTATGATGGTTTACCTGATGCTGCCCCAATGTCCTGTGCAAGGTGCTGTAGGTGACCCTGCTTATGCAGGGGGGTTGGACTAGGTGAACTCCAAAGGTCCCTTCCAGGCTCAGTCAATCTGTGATTTTGCAATCTCCAGATACTGCTGCAGTAAGTACTAATACGTGGCACCTGGCTTTGTTCTTTAAGCTATTCAGTAATGTTCAGAAGAGGGAAGGGGTGGTAAAGTTATGTTATGAACCAGCATGTCAGTATGGGGCAAATACTTTTCTAAGTATTTTCTAATTTTCTAAGGCGCAATTGCGTGGAAAGTTGTTAATCTTCCAAAGACAGTGACCCTCATCGCATGGCAGAAGTCAGCAACCCCTGAAATGAGATGCCAGTTGTAGTAGTAGCTGTAGGAAGAAGATTATAGCCATAAAATTATCAATAAAATGGCACTAGCTACTGTGTCAGTGCCCTCTGAGTCATATTTGAGCTATTTATTGACAAAAGTATTGCTGTCAGTACTGCAGAGCCACTACAGCTGTGGAAGTAAGAGTTGGATTTGCATTTATTTTATTTTTTGTTGTTATTGTTGCTGTTCAACATGCAAAGTTGCCATCTCAGGTCTCCGTCCAGCTTTGGAGACTCCAAGTGCTGGCAGCTAGACAGCTTGGTTTGGAAATGCTGAATTCTTGTGTTCCTAACCACTCAAAGGCAGCCTGTGGAGCTGGCCCTGTGTCAGAGCCCAGAAAAAGAGGTCGGTCTGATGACTACTTGTGAGTCACGGTCATGGCCAGGGTACCTTGCCTGCCTCTCCCTTCAGCGTTACGGTCCACGGAGCTGAAAGAGCCGGATGGGTTACGCTCCATCTCGGCTACTCTGCAGCTGTTGTGTAGCTTAAAGGCTAGGAGAGGTAGGTTTTGAGATACGCCTTGGAGTAGCCATCAGCAGCTGAGGTGTGGGGACATGTTCTGTTTTCCTTCCTCTCCTGTGGCAGTGGTCATCTCCAGCAAAGAGAACAGCGGACTGCTATATTCCTATGGCCTCGAGACAGGCATTCAAGCCACGTGGATGCTGCCATCCCAGCCAACTTTCTCCTTTGCTACTTGTTTTTCTCATTCCAGTTTCTCTGATTTTAAAAAGGAGACTAAATGTTTAAGCTGAGTTTGAGGTTAGACAGCTATGGGATACCGCTGTAAAACAAAATCTTAATGCCATGGTACAATAACCCATTTGAAAGATACGTGGTTTTGTGGGTTGGCATTTTGGTTGGGTAGAATCAGTTGGAAATGTGTGGGTGGAAAGAACAACATTAACATGAAATTCACACTGAATTATGTTTTGCTTGAGGAAAATTGGTCATTACTTTTAGAGCTGGTACCTACTTTTTTTATTCCTAAGCTAAAGAAGTTGTACCTCAGTACTTGGAGGAAAGGCTGATTTGTCATTAAGAAATTGGTTCTGCCTCATCTGCTGATGATATGCAAGAACTTCTCTGCCCTTGGCAGGAGTGAGTAAGAGACAGGCAGGGTGCCAGCCCTCGCTTTGCCCTAGGAAGGACACCTGTGTTTCAGAAGATGCAGGGTCAGGGCTTTATCTCTTCGGCTGGAGCGTGTGCAGGTTAATAACACTGCCTCTGAGGTCAGCTCTAGAGCTCGTTTGTGTCTCCACCTATGCCCCTGTATTGGGATTAGTTTTTCATGGCAGACTCTAGGACAAAATGTTCTTTCATCATCGCTCAATTTAAAATGACTGTGGTAATTTATGAATAAGAATATCCGAGACCAATAAATTCTCTCTCTGCAGCAAAATTCTTGGCTGTTACAAGCTGCCCGCATTTTTCAGTTTTATTGCTGGCTGGCTGTCTCATGTCTGAGGACTGACCAAGAATAGAGGACAGTCTTGTGACACAATTCAAATTTACCACAAAGATTTTCTGCTTAACCTCTGGCAAGTCTTGTAATACCCCATGCTTCAGTTTCCAATCACCTGAGTTTTGTTTCCATTTCCCATGCCTTCAATTTGCCTGTCCTAAGATCCTGTATTCTGGAATGGACTTTCCATGTGGATCTTGTGCCTATCGCATCATATGCAATGAAATAGATACGATTACAAGAGGGCTATGAAATGACCTATTTGTGGTCAACGCACATTTGTGACCTATTTTGGGGTCACAAACAGGCAAAGGGCCTGCCCTGGGCAAAGAATATATATATATTTTTTTCATTGTGATGCTGTAACTGATACTATGTTGAATTAATTAGTTAAGACTATTTCTTGCCATGGGGAGAAGCAGAGATATAAAAGCAGGATATGCAGTTTATTACTCCTTGGAAACTGCTGTTATTATTTGTTCCATACAGATTAATAACTGTTAATTTCTTTGCTCTGTACTGTGGGTATGGTCTGTGGATGATGTGTTTTTTTATTGTCTTAGTAAAATATATATGTAAGTGTAGATGGATAGCTATTTAGATACTGAGCTACCAATGTAACAAGATCTTAATGCACGTTTTAAAACTCACTCTTTACTCTTGATTTATGATAGCTTTTGACGCTTAATCTGCCTTTGAAAACGTGTTAGTTTTGTTTCGACTAGGTACAGCTTGAATTAAAATGAACAGTAAAATATTCATTGCTTCTTACACAAAAGAAAGGATCAAACCATATGAAAAATACAGTTCACACTGAAAATGATGAGACATTTTTCAAATGTTTGTTGTGTATTTGAGAGCTGAATTTAAAAAGAAGGAAAAAGCATTTTGTGGGTTTTTTGGGGGTAATATGTTAACTTAAACTGCTCTTTAAATCAAAGCAGTGAGCTGTCACTGAAGGTAAATACATTTTCAGAAATGTCGCCTATCAAATCATAATTCTTTCTAATGTTGAAATGGAATGGTAAAGTATTTGTGGTAATTTTTTAGTAAGTGCATTTGGCTGGTGTTTGCTCTGGCATGTAGAGTTCCTGTAGTAGCTGGAACCCGAGTGCCAGTTCTGACCCTCAGAGTAATTTTGTTTGTCCTTTGTACCTGTCTGTGTGGCTTTTTAGTAAGTAAATACTGGTCTTTGAAATTTAGTTTGGTCAATATTTGTAGACAAATACTTAACGTGTTTTTAACAAACATCCAGTTTGTTTGTAGTGAGTCTTTTTCACTGTTGTTGTTTTGTTCCATATTTGACGTATCCGTGGTATTGTATACTTTGGCCATGAGTGATTGCAGTGGATGTCACATCACTTTTAAGGGGCATATGGGGACATGGAAAATAATATTCTGTTATTGCATATTTTCATTTGTTTAGTTGTTTACAAGTAAACCTCTAGTGAATTCTTATATTTTGTAATTGAAAAAAAGGAATAATATAATTGCCTTTATTTTAAAATGGAGTATTTTGACATAGACAAAGTATAAGGTAAAGTATTATGATAAGTATTCAGGAAATAGATCTTTGTGAAGAAGTCAAGCAGAAACAAGTGTTGCACAAGTTGGATTGTTGGATGTGTAGTAAACCTAGAATAAAACTAAAAAAAAAATCTTACACAGCAAAGCAGTATTTCTTATTTACTATGTGTCTATAAAGATTTCCCTTGTGCCATTTTCCCAGGCTGTTCCCTTTGGAGTATACTTGAGAGTAAAACATGGTAGAAAGCAATGTTGAGAAGTGCAACTACCTTGTGATTTTTCCCAGAGCCTGTGGGCATTTGTCTCGTTGTTTGTAGACATGAAAGATGCAATGCTTGAAAGTACCCAATGGAAAGAATGTTCCTACCATGGGGATTAATGATTCCGGGGCAGCAAAAGGGAGGAAAATCATTAAGTCCTTTATTTGGAACTTTTTTTTTTTTTTTTTTTTTTTTTTTTTTACTTAGAGGAAATTTCAAGTTGGGAGTAGCTCAGCTGCAAAGACGAGGAGGCCACCAGTAGGGGTTGGTGTGTCGGAGTAGGCAATACCTCTGGAGAGGTTCCTACGGCTGCCTGTGCAGAGTAGGATTGAACATACCTGGGTCTCTGGTAGGTTGGGGGAAGGTGTCCTGTTGAAGCCCAGTCAGATCTGAACATGTCATTTTCTTTTTCCCAGTCCTTTTCTGTGGTCTGAGAGGAAGACTGTAATGCTTTGTAAACTGCACCAGGAGTTCAGAAAAATACAGTTAGAAGTAATAGCTTACTAAACCAGTTGATTCCTTTATATGTCACTATTAGGTCATATGGGGGTTTTGCTATTATAGAAAAGTGAGGTTACAAATCTGGAAGCTCTCTAAGATGTAAAAGGTACGTAATATGCAGGACATGAGCTGGAATTTCAAAACTGGAGTTAAATGTGTCCCTGCCCTGCCCCCTCCCCCGCCCTCAATTTTAAGCAGAGAACATAGATTTAAAAACCTTGAAGAAAGGAATAAATGAGGAATCACACTTTATTTTTAGATTATCTGGTAATAACCGCATAGTAATTTATTTTCAAGATATTTCATCTAAATATTCTTATTCTTGGTGATAGACTGGGAGGTAGAAACACCTGAAAAGCCAGTTAATTATCATAACATCAAGTAAACATCACTTGCTTGTTCATCAAGCAGAACTGAAGTCCTCAGTGCTATCAATAAAATATTGTTTAATGAAAACAGGAGAACTCTGATTACCCAGCAGTGCCCAAGGACACTGTAAATATACCGATAATTAAGTATTTGGTAATACAGGTTGTTGTTCTGAAATGAATTTTAAATTAACATACCCTTCTGAAGCACATTTTTAAAAAATCTTTGTAATAAATAATGTGGGCTAGGTGTCTCTGTACGTGCACGGACATCACAAGGGGCTCAGAATGCCACCCAGCAGGGCAGATTGGACTCACAGCTCAAGAGCAGTGATCTATTTAGGTAGTTTGGCCATCATCACTTCTTCAAAAATATTGTTCAGCTCTCTCATGGTCTTCCGTAGAAGCCCCCGCTCAATAACCTGGTTCAGCGAAATGACCCCTGGAAATGATTCCTGTAGGTAGTCAACCAATACTCTGATGTATTAGACCATTTATCACAAGGTGCCACTTACGTCTTGGTCTGGCAGGGAATAAAATCTTGTATTCTGGAGGGAGTAAAAGTGAAGTTAAAAATGATGATATGATAATTCTTCATAGTTTGTCTGCAATTTCTGTTCTTATTTATTAAAAAGCAGTTGTGTAGGAGTTCATAAAAGCACTTGAACTGTAAACACTTTTGGACAATTACCTCAAAGGTAACAGCACAGAAAAGGGAAATGAACTGAGGAGTTGGGGGAAAGTCAAATAGTGATGATGGCATAAAATCAGTAATTTGTCGCCTAGAGCAAGGACATACTCTTGACAAATGTCTATTCTGATTGTTAATGAAATAATGTAATTTTGGTGGTGGCTTAATTTCTTAACTTAGTGGAAGGAACAATCTTCAGGAAGGTTTTGTGTCATGTTCGTCATATAAGAGCTTAAGGGTGGCTCCCCTGGGCCAGACCAAAGGTTCCAAACAGTTTCATTTTGCTGTTGAGGAGCAGAGAAGCTTGGGATGGTTCTGAAGAGGGGACAGACAATGCAATGGGGGAAAAAACCTCTAGATTTAGCTGTCCTGTTTTATCCTGTAGTTGCACAGAATGCCAGTAAAGGGCATCACACTGATCAAGACAGGAAATAAGAAATGGTTGGATGAGAGGGTTTTTAATTCGTAGGCAAAAATCCAGTCTTAGAAAGTTCAGCAATGTGGAGGAAGACACAACAGACATTGGCTATAACGTGAATCACAGTAAAGCCGTGTGCAGTGGGTGTTTTGCTTTGCTTTTCTGTTTTATTTTTTTTTCCTTCTACTTGCTCTACTTGCTTTTGAATTTGGAAAATTTCAGAGTTACCCAGTTGGCTGCTTTTTTTTTTTTTTTTTTCTCCTACTGAGCAGCAACTGTCAGATTCCTACCAAGTCTTTTAAACTAATAGCTAGCAATAAACTTCTGGGACAGCAGCACATGCAGGTGTTTCCTCTAATTCAGTGTTACCATCCTATGGTAAGGTCGGTAAGCCCGACCTTAATGTAGCTTTAGCTTGTCTGAGAGCTTCCACTGTACCGCCTGGTGTTTTACTGCATGAAATAGAGCAAGCTTTCTGTTTTAAAAAGGGAAAAGATGTCCAGTGCATGATGGAATGCCAACCAAAACAAGCTAAGTGAAATAGACTTGTTAAACGATGAGTTAATGGACTGAGCATGATCTGTCTCAGCAAAACTTGAAGGAAAGTCATTCCACTTCATTATTTTTTCTTCTTCATATTTGTTTGCCCAGGCTGGGCGTGTGCTGCTTCATTTTTGGTGAGTTCATTAATGGGTTAGCATGGGTCCCTTTTGCATAGCAGAACAGCCATATACTCTATGTTCTAGTTTTGACACAGTAAGTAAAAATTATGAAAAATAACTTTGAATGTTACCTTCTGTTTCTTGCACACAACTTATAATTATGCAGTTATTTTTGGCAAATACAAAATGTCAGAGGAGGAGGGAAGATCACCATTCATTTTAAATGGAAATGATGCACTGTGTGGGAAGTCTAATTTTTTTTGTAATGCAGAATCATTTAATTAGTCCTGTTGCCACGTGCCACTAATATTAATAAAATAATGCTTATAAAGCTAGGCAAGATGAAGGCAGGAAATATTAAAGTGAAGAATCCTATTTGATCAGTGCATGCTTGCGTACATAATGACCTAAGACCATATAGGGTCAGATTTAAGTACAGATCTGTACAAGTGATGCTACTGCATATTTGCACAAAGTGCAAATGATGCTACTGCAGTTTTACGGTGGCTTCATGCAAGCTAAGAGACTGCCTCTCTAAATTCTCCATCAGTTTCAGGAACGGCCTTTCAAAGACCTTTTATCTTCTCTGCAAACTGGCCTAGCACAAGGGACTACCCTACCTTTCTGCCCAGTTTGCTTATACACTTTCCCACCTGCAGCTCTGCCTGGTCACTGCACTGTCCCCAAGTGTTTGAAGCTCAGGTAATGTTTTTAATACAGAGTTAGTCTAGGTTTCTGAATTTGCTCCTACCATGGCTTTGATGCTCCTGCAGACCATTGGCATGAGAAGTGCTTTCCTTCTAAAATGTTGCTCCGTCATAATATAGGGTGAAAACCTCAGTGGTGTTCAACTTGAGTCGAGTTCTGCAATGCTTCTGCAGGGAGGATGGAAACTTAAATAGGTAGGTGCTGGCAGCCCTGCAGTGCCTCCTCCCCTCAGTTCCTTGAAAAAGATTTGTAAAGTGTTTACTATCTTATTAGGAAGCATAGGATGGGTCATCAGGGTGTTTTTGTGATGTGTACCAGTTAGACCCTGGTAACTCAGGTATGACTTTGCTAGAGGCAGGCCAACATGGGTACCTAGGTTCAGGTGACAGTCTTCCAAGTTCATTCTTCAAGAAGATACAAGCCTAGTTTTAATTCTGAGGAGGTTTATTATTTTCAGAGATCGGAGACAACCTTTCAGAACAGGAGCCATTAAGGCCTCATTTTTAAATCCTTCCTCCTTATTTTGAATTCCAGAAACCTCTGTGTAGTTAAGGAGGAGGGTCAAAGTTTGTCAGGACTTGTCAGCCAAGTTGGATGTATTGGCTTATTAGAGTGTGTACAAGAAATAGCTCATCTAAGCCAGAATGAAGATGCTACGGAGAAGTAACGGGAAATTATGAGTGGGAAATGGAAAAATAGCCCAGGGAAAAGAATGTGGGAGTAAGTGAGAAACTGAAGGTGAATTGGTGCCATGCCATTTGTCAGGGAGACAGAGTGGGAGGAAGGAACAGGTACCTTCCCCAGCTGGCCTTGGATAGTAATGTGTGCTCCAAGGTGGGTATTTTTATCTTCAATGATCTCTGTACTAGTTACAGAGGTTTGAGGCTGAGCCTCACTCTGTTTCATGCAAAAGGCCATTCTGAATTTATATATATGGGATGTTGATCATTCTGGCTGTAAAGGCATAGGCAGCTAGATACAAATGCAACGTCCTTTCCTTATGCCCTTCCATATCTATGGAAACTGCCATGCCTTTGATCCCATGATAGAACTGGATGAATATGATTATCACAAATGACTGGAATAGAAAAAGTGAATAGCTTAAAATCTGGAAGAAAAAATAAGTGATGTTTTCAAAGTCACATTTAAAATCACCTAGGAGAACTGTATGCAATCATTTTCTGTGTTACAAATCATAAAAATGACTTTTTTCAGAACCGCATTTTTTCAGAACTGCATTTTGCATGTCGTATTTTCTACATTCCTTGTTTTGGATGCCTCAGAGAACCCTGACTTTCAGATAGCTTTGGCTGCTCATCCTGAAGAAATTTGTCTCCTGTTGTCTCTCAAGCTGAGCATTTAAAATGAGGGTTTCCCTGAAGCAGATCACAGCACTCTTGGTCAGGGGCCACTCTTAATGCTACCTCAGTATCCTACCTTCTCTTGTACATCCCCTTGATGGTGTTGAACAGAAAAAATATGGTTTGTACTGAGTTTGTAGGCGTCCACAAATGCATGTTGGACACAACAAGTAAAGAAGAGGGGCACTGTAGAAGTTTCCAGGTCTGTGGCTTTGCAAGCTGCTCTTGCCAGTGGGCAAGGTAATCGGAACCCACGCTGGACGTGGCCTCTAAACCACCAGTTGAGCCATTTCCTTAACCTAATTCCCAGTGATTCTGCTGATTAGGCACTCCCCCAGAATGGCCAGCTTAATTGCATTATTTCCTCCCTTTCATATCTACTTAATATTTGCCTATGATGCTAGAAGAATGGTAAGCCCTGATTTTTATTTTTGAAAGGCAAGCATGTCTCTAATAACTGACAGTATGCCCTATTTTTTCCTTCAAGAAGCACCCCCTGTGCCAAAGGATAAGACATCTTTGTGAAGGAGAATTTTTAAAATTAAAGAGGGTTTATATAGTATTAGTAAAAGCCCTATGTTAGTAGATGTTTCCAGAGCCTAAATGGTTAATGTAGAAAATGTTAGTAATTTTGCTGCAAATAAATTGATCAGTATGCAAGACGGTTGTCACTGGCTGAATCATGGTCCACAGTTAAGGTAAACAGATCTGTGATGACATTTTCTGAGCAGAATACCAATGCTGCTCCGTTTCTTCCCAGAGGTTTCTGACACTTCTTATATGCGGATAAAATTTCTCTCCAAGAAGGTTTTGCTCACAGGGAAGAAATAACATCTCTGTAAGACTCTCCTTTTAAGGTGGGCTTTATTACATTTTCTGATTTATTTGTTACGATAATTGTATTAAGAGTATCAGAAGGAATGTTTTTGCTTTTCTGCATATTCTGTCTGAACAGTAGATCTTTCTTATTAAATGCTATTTAAAGTATCTTGCAATGGAATGCAAATATAACAGCATTAATGGAGTTATCAAGGCACAATGAAAATATTTTTTGTGATGTTCTCTGAAAGTGATCTCTTTTATAGTCTCCATAGTTAATATGCAAAAGTAATGACTAAATATGCAGTTAGGTTTCAGCATACATGTTTCTATGGAATATTTTTGGCTATATTACAGTTTCATGTTTTCATTGGTATATTTTAAAGTAAGAAATACGATTTAATTTATTTTCACATGTCCCAGTGCTAGGCTGAAAACCTCCTTTGCAGTTGAATGCAAGCAAAATCTTATTGCTGAGGTGCATCTAACTCCTGCATGACTTCAGGTTGTAGAAAAATACAGTTTCAGAAGTAGTTCTTGAAATCTGTGTCTTAGATATTTTACAGTGTTTGTGTAGGTTTCTCTTCACAGGAGGGGGGTCATTCTCAATTCTGTATTTACCTTTCAATATACCTTTGAGGTAACTGACATCTCAATTGGTTTCTGGATTAGCAGTTAGAGATCTGTCACATTTGTATTTATATAACTTGAATCTCGTAGGTTTAATCAGATACTGGTATCTGACTAATGCAGTTTATTACAGTAAATACTAGAGGATAAAAGAACCCTGGCAGGAACATGCTCAGTCCCTGCCATTCAATAAAAAATCTGGAACTGGTCATTAAACTTAATGTCAAAGAAATTCAAATTCCATTAAAGTGGGGGAAGGGATTTCTGTCAACTTAGTGGACTTGATACTTAAACCTGGCCTTGTTCATATTTTGCACATGTTGATGTGAAGAACATAGTTTTGAATCACTGAATGGCTGAAAATAGTATGGTAATAGGTCCTTTTGTAAGACGGACTTACAAGTCTTGTCATGCACAGAGGCTTCTTGTATTTCAGAGCTTCACAGCAAGGGCATGTACAACTGCAACGTGCTTAAAGAAGCAAAGCAAAAAAAAAAAAAAAAAATCGTTGTCTCCACAGCGAAATGATTCAAGCTGTGAAGATACCTGGCAAAATAGCTGTACCTCTGCAAAGGGTGTCTAAGCAAGCAAGCTAGAGAAGAGTTAGAGCTGGGGTTTGGTTGGTACTTTGGGCTTGAGATTTGAAGTTTGGGGTTAAGAGATGTAGGTAAATAATCATGCGACTAAAAGGAGAAGTACAGACATATCCCTGCAGGCAGGGCCATCCGGTAGTTCTTGCTGTGTTTGGGGTTCAGCCCATTAGTTTTACCTCTGAATCAAAGCCCTCCAGCAGTAGTGGGAATTTAAATACCGTTATTCCAATGCATGTTCACCTTCAATAAGTGTTTTGTAATCCCTATAGCTAAGTTATATACAGAGGTTTATAACAAATTTGAGATAAATATGTGATTTATTGGGAATTAGAGGTTAGCTCTATATTTAATGTACATTTGCAGATTGTCTTTTATTGTATCAAAGCTTGAAGTGTTCAGCAGTCAATTCTAGGCAGAAATGTAGGAGCTAATTTTGCCGATTTTTAAACCGAGCATTTACATTCTTCCAGGAACTCACTAAAAATGAAAATGTTTTGCTAGATTTTATTTAAGAGCATTTCTGTATTCTCTTGTAGGTATCTAGGTAGCTTTCTAACTTTGAAATTAAATACTGTGTGTATTTTTGAGTAGAAAAGCAATTTCTCTGTGATACAAGGGAACTTCTTTTAAATAGGTATTTCAGATTTCTGCTGTCATGGTTCTAAATGACTTTTGTGAGCCTTCAACCTGATCTTATTTTATTTTCTCATCCTTACTCCCTTATTCTTATGTTTTAATTTTGGATTAAGTAAGTAACATTTGTCTTCTCCTGGCAAAAGAGAAGTTCTCCCAACCTGAGAAAGAGGAGAGTTTTTTTCATAATACACATTGCTACTGAAACAGTTGTGTGAGTATCAGGGTTGACGTTTGTCTGGAATGTGGGTGTAAACGGGCCTGGAAACATAATCCTTATAATTCTGTGTTGACCAAGCAAGCTTGTGTCTTTTTTCTATAACCAACTTGACTCTTGCCTTAGCTGTGCTGGGCTTTCATTCTAGTTCATGCTGCAACAGAATAGCTTCATCTACCTGCAAGGGGTTGCTCTAAATTTGTGCTATGTAATTTCAGATAATTGCATGTTATTCTTCTGATACATATATATACATATATATATATTTCCCTTTAGGTCTGTTTATCTGATGCACCCTGTATATTTTTATAGTACTAGGTTCTCTGGAGTACCTGCCTACCACCACATTCTTACCTGGAATTCCAGTCTATTGATTCGTTTCTCTGTCTCCCCAAAGCATGCACAGGTAGTTTACTTCCCTGCATCTTCAGCGCTCAGAGAAGCAGCTGGCTTTCACCTTTCATTTTCTTTTAGACTCTGCCTTCCTAGATTGGCCCTTGTGTTTGGATAGAACATGTTTCTACTTTTGTGACCAACCCACCTTTTAGTCATCCTGCTCTATCTGTAAAATCCCTTTTGGAACCAGTAAAAATAACATCAAAGATCTGTTTCTTTTAGGTACTTGATAATGAGTAGAAATGGAATTAAATTGGGAAGCAGCTCAAGTCTCTTCCATCTTCTCCCCAGATCGAAGCTATTGGGGCAAATAGGGTGCTGTTTGGTTTGTGAGTAGATTTTTATAGCCCCAATCTAGCGCCTTTACTTCGTGAGCCTAATTTCAATGAGGCGTCGTGCAGCGGCAGCCAGGAGGTTGTAGCTGTGGGATGGGGTTGCTTTGGTTCTGTCCCCGAGGTCGCCCTTCAGTGCTCTGGTGTCACCGTTCGCACGCTGTGGTGAGTGTGAGGTTGTGTGAAAGGGGATGTTTCTTTATCCTGCTCCAGCTGCTGTCACTGCTGCTGTTCTTCAGGCCCTGGATGGTCCCACTGGAGGAGCCAGGAGCTGGTTGCTTACTCTACATGTCACATAGCAAGAAAGGCACCTAATCCTCCTGGTTTCTCCATCTTGAGAGCTCAGAATAATTCTTCTTATGGTAGGGGAGAATATTGGAAAGCTAACTGCTTTTTGTAGCAGTGCTTATCCTGCATGCTTGGATTTGGAAAGGTAAATTGGGGGATTTATGCATGAGGTGAACTGGCCCATCACACCTTCAGGGTGCTCCAGCATGGGCAGTATTCTGATTTTAAGGACCTGAAGCTTTCCTCCAAGTTCAGGTTACACATAGAGCAATGTGTGTGAAAACACTGATTTTTCTTTCTGCATTTATATCTTAGAAACAGAATTTTTTGAAGACACTCTTTTAAAGCAGTCAGCTTGAAGAACTTGGCTTTGTTCTCTCAATTATGAGGATGTTTGAAGGCTATTTTGTGTGTTCAAACTATTTTAGATGCACCAAGCATGGAGTGTGTGGTTTTGCAAGGATGCCCTGCATTTTCCTCCCAGTGAACTATAAAGCTACCTTGAATAATGAGCTCTTTTTTTTTGCTTTGTGGACTGCACAATTTAGGGAGACTAATCCACTCTTTGGCTTGTTTTTTTTTTTCCGGTAGATCCTTTTTTTATGCCTGAAGATATGTTCTGCTGCAAGAACTCATCACAATTACATTAGTACTTTTATTTTCTTAAAATGCAACTTTGAGGCTGTTTAATATTGTTTTAAAATTACTTTTTAAAGACTGATCCCCTTCATAATTTACACTGAAATTTGTTTCTGAGTGACAGGGACACTTGGCAGATAGATTTATTAGGGTTTATAGTTAAATGAGTCAAAAAAGCATTTCAAAATGACCTGCATGAAAATTTAAATGTTTAAATGTTCCAAGTGAAGTATTGGCACTAGAATTCTAAGAGAACTTATTTTGAAAATAGTGATTTATCAGCTGTTTGGATGTACGTGCTTTTATTTGTTTGTAAATAGGCTAATGGAGGTTAACGTGGTGTTTTTGCATAGCAGAAGCTTTAGCTGTAGCAAGACGCTCCGTTCCGTGGTCTTGTAGGCAGACGTCTCGTTGATTGTCCTTGAACACTTTACTGAACAGCAGTGGATGGTACTTTGTTCTCTTGCTCTTGTTTGAAAAGGAGTTGGTAAAAATAAATGTACTAGAAAAAATTAATGAAACCAGTGAACAAAGAAAATATATTATGTAAAATGCACAATATTACATAATGGATTTATATAAAGTATCGTGGAGATGAAGTACATCAAAAATAATGAATGAATATGGATTCCTGTTTCCATAGTTGAAGTTGTTTTGCACTGATGTGTTGGGGTGGAATAACAAATTTTTTGAACAGATTTGTTTTTCATTAGTAAATATATTTATCTGTAGCTCCAAATATTCTGTCAAGTTTAATAAATAAACATTGGAAATAAAACATTTTTTTATAATAATTAAATGTTGTGACTTTAGATTATACTTCTAGAATGTGTAAAGCTTATATGCATTAAAGTTTTAATTGGTTACGTTGTTTGAGAGTTGCACAGAAACAAAAATATGCCTAATCTATGGGAAAGGAAAAAATGATATAAATGTATTAAACTCAATAAGATTGTTAATAAATTTTCAAATTACTTGTTGTTAGTGGTCTGAAAATTGTTGAGTAAGGTGCTGCTCCTCAAATCAAAGATCTAAGGTTTGGAAATCTGATCAACTTGTGGTTATACTTGGAGCTCTGGCAGAATCGTGAATATCAATCTCTGTTTCAGACACAACTCCATTCTGCAGGGTGCAACACAAACATATAGGAAGACTTGGGACTTCTTAAGTTCAGTCCAGTCTTTTGAATAGCACAAAATATAAATCACCTGAAAATGTATCCCTGCTCTAAACTCTTGACCTCACTGGCCAGGTGAGAAAATTCTGAAGTTTGGGTTTTTTTTAAGTACTTGAACCACTGCATAATTTGTCTCATAGCCCTCGTAAGAAGTAAAATTCTAACAAACTCATAGGTAAACTGTAGTACAGAGCTACCCCATCTATGAACTGTGATTTTCTTTCTCTCCTAAGACACTTTAGTGGCTATTGACAAAATTGGGCTTGTAAGAGCACTGTGAATTTGCTACCCTCTGTCTAGTCTTTGATAGGAAGCTTTACTTTTGCGTAGAAATAAAAAGGAAAACTTTCTCTACACTGTTTATTTTGCAAAAGGACTTTCTCTATTTTTGTCCTCTCAGTTCCTTCTTTTGTAGATGAAGTAAAAGTCTTTTTTTTTTTCCCCTCTTCCACTCTCCCTCTTGTTACAGAAATGGCATCAGATATTCCTGGTTCAGTGGCCCTGCCAGTTGCGCCAATGGCAAGTGGACAAGTGAGAATGGCGGGATCCATGCCCTCCCGAGGAGGAAAGCGCCGTTCTGGGTAAGCCATTTCCTTTTCTTTTTGGGGATGATGCTGGAAGTGACTTGTATTGAAACACTGAAAAGATGCATATTTATATTTGTGATATTTAATTATGCAAATTGCATTATGGCATTAATCAGTGATGTTTTGTTCCAAAATATACATTCTTCCTGCAAGATCAAGCTTGCCAAAGAATATATTGTGTTTGTTATTTTGTGTTCTTCAAAAGACTTTCAGATTTTGCAAAGCATCTGCAGATGCACAGATCCAGAGTTTGAGAGGCTGAGGGAGCTGGGCCTGTTCAGCCTGGAGAAGAGAAGGCTGAGAGGGGATCTAATTAGTGTCTATAAGTA
>JAWLRI010001073.1:616883-664492 GCA_034781795.1 Crypturellus tataupa
CTGCGTGTGCAGGGGGGTTGGACTAGATGACCTCTAGAGGTCCCTTCCAACCTTAGGCATTCTGTGATTCTATGATCCTGTGGCTGTCATTCAAAAGTGGATACATGTTACCTGTATCTTTTCAATCTCAAAAGAGCTTATCATGTGAATAAGGTTAGCAAGATGCTTTCTTACCTGCACATGCAAATTTATCCAACTTCATCTGCAACTTGGACTTAGAATGTCTCAGATATTGTCTGTTAAAAATATTTTCTTTCTAATCCCAGGTACAGAAATAGCATAAACAGGCAGTCTTCAGAGATTGTGGGCTATTATCTTCTAGGCTTCACTGGGTATGCAACAGTCTCTCAGGTTTTGGGAGAAAAGGCCCAAATCATGTTCATTTCCTCATATATCAGCCAAAAGTTCTGTTAAGAAGAAGAGGAAAAAAGTTTTATTCATTTATAGAGTTTCATATAATATAGAGTTAGTTTTTTCATGTACAGATAGTTCCAGCTTTTATAAAAGTTCAAGCTTTTATAAAAGCTTGGTCAAAAATATAATAGTCTTAGAGAGGATCCTTTCCAGAGATATCTCTATTAAGAGAGCATCAGCAAAAAAGATTAATCTTATATTTAGCCATAAACATGGCAATGGTAGGACATGACAAGATCAATAATATGAATAAAATCTTTGCTGATGAGCTTCTAATGAGAGGTGTTACTCCTCGTGAGAGTTATTCTTGGAATTGTTTGCCAAGGTGAATTGCCAATTTTAGGTGTATGGTCAAGTAATAGTAGCCAAGACGCTTGACTCTCATTCTTGGAATGAATTAAGAAAGGAGAATGTGCACCTCATCTTGGATGTGGAATTAAATTGATATGACATAAACAATTCTGCAATCTTTTTGACAGACATTACATTTTTACTTTGAAGATGTTTGCTTAGAAGGCTTATCCAGACTTGCACTCTGAATAGAAAACAAAGCATTAACATCTTTTCAGTGCTGTATAAAAAATACAGTTGTTCATACTTCAGAGCAACAGATTTTTTATTTTTTTTTAAGGGGGCTGTTTTTGTTTTTAATCATAAGCCAGGTCAACTCTGAATACAAGGCTTGATGCTGCTGACTGAAATCTTACCATTATATCAAGTACAGACTTGGTATAAGGAAGTTTGCAAGGAAGTAAAGAGGGGGGAGGATGGGAGGAACATAAATTGAAGATATTTGAAGTGTATTCAATATGTAAAGTCATAGTGAATAGCATAGATTTGCACTTGTATCCACAAGGTATATGCAGAAGTGCACTTATACCCAGCAGGATACAGTGTGTGCACTGTGGTTGTAAACTACTAGTCCTTCAGGCTTGAGGAGAGAGTGCGTTTGCTTCCCTCTTTGTGTTTGTGTCCAGACCTTGAGGGAAAGAAAGCCTGCTGTGTCTGATTCACTCGAGATTCTCTTTGAACAAACTTGCAGCTAACACTTGGTCCTTTCATTATTGTCCTGGTGATAAATCTTTGTCCACCTAAATCCTTGGGCATTTTAGAAAAGAATGCTTTGTATCAAAAATAAAGGAATATAACCAGCGAACACAGTCTTCTTTCCCAGCTTCAGTTATCTTCGAAAATTGTTTCTTTTCCTCATAATTGCTGAGGCAAGCTGGCAGAATAATTGCTGTGTGCACTTGAATGTAGATCGGTTTGAACTCATTGGCTACCCAGAAGGTGTTTCTGTGGTGTAGGCATTCAGCTTCACTGACAGCTCCGACAAATATTTTTCCTTTCTATAAATTATACCAAGTGTTTTATAGAAAAAAAAAAAAAGTGATAGCCTGGTAATGCTTAAAATAACACATTGCTGAGGTTATATTAACTACTTTAGAGAGATGTAAAGGCAATTCGTGATGTTTAAGGGGATTTTCACTATTTTTAGAAGCTGTTTTAGACAGGAGCCTTTTTTCCCCCTTCCTCAGTTATCTTACCTTCCAGTTTCTCATTTATTTGCCTTTTAGATTCTAGGTTTTGATTTAGTTTAGCAGATAGCTTTACCCTTTCTCTGATGCAAGATTGTAAGATCTGAGGGAATACAGAGAACAAGAACCTATAGCCCAAAATTCTCCCTTCCCAGCTGCAGTCCTGATATGGTGCAGCAGGAAGGGTGACAGGGCAGTTCTGTGTGCATCCCAACTGCTCTGCTCCTGAGCATTCTTGCCTCTCGGCCCCTTCCTGCTCTGTTCAGGCATGGCCAGCCAGCTTTCGACATTTCTTTGCAATTTTATGTAACCATTTTTGTTACAATGTTCAAATCCTCATTTCAATTTTGTAAGCTCTGCAGAAGAATCTTATTTATTTCTTTGGTATGAAAATGCTTCTATGTGTATGAAAATGTTTCTAAAAATATTTAATTATTTTTGTCACGTTGCCACACACCTTTTGAAGAAGATTTTTTTTTTTTCCATTTTACAAGTACCTCGTACATCAGACCTTTTCTCAACTGACATGAGCAGTATGAAAGAAGAAAACAAGATTTATACTGTCTCTTCAAAACAAAAGAGCATAGTGCAGCTCTTTATAAAAGTCTCTTCTTAATGGGAATTTTAAATGAAGACAAAAGATACTTTTTCTAAAACTCCTGAAATGATGTCATTTGTCTTCTTGGAGGCTGCTTTTACTGTTCTGTTAATGTGCAATATATTCTATCTGAATGGAAGATCTTATCTGTTAGAGTAAGAGGGGGTTGTTGGAATATTATTTTTTATGTGCTCTGCTGTGTTCTGCTATTGGTTACAACTGATTCCTCCTCTTTCACCTTACCTTACTGTAATGAACTTGAAATGGTTCAGGCAGGAAGTTAGAGTCACTCACTTTAAACTTGATTTTTTTTTTCCACTTTTGAGAGGTTTTTCTTCTCTTTTTGCACAATGAAGTATGAAAATAGGAAATTTGCTTATTAACTTGCTACTGTATTTTTACAAGTGTGAACATTTTCTATAAACATAATATTCAATTTTTAATTTGGATTTTTTTTCACTTTCTTGGAATAAAATCAAGATTTCTAGGTAGTTTACCAAAACAAAGATTAAAAAAAATTAAAGATTTACTCTGTCACAGTCAGTTATTGCATACTAGCACTCAAATTCTACAATGATGAGCCAAGTATAAGAATGGTAGGTATTACCTATGGGTGTCAACCTAAGGAATATTGTAAGACAAGAAGCTGATATCCAGCTAGTGGATAAGTAGATGCATTTAGTGCTGCTCAGCCCATTGGAACTGTGTGTGCCGTGCAGGATCAGCTCTTAAATTGTTAGGAGGTTCTGTACTATGTGTAATTTTGTGCATTCCAGTTATAATAAACTCGCCTGAACACAGCAGAGCCGATGTTTGATTTCTCTGGGAAAATCTTTCTCAGGGCCCAGCTGGAGAATTTGACTAGAAACTAAGAAGTCAACCAAGGCAGGGGAACTTAGTGCTCTGGAGCAGAAGAGAAGGGTTTATAAAATTAATTTATTTTAAATTAGAAGTAATGTCTTACTAAATACCCTCCAAAGGAACAACTTTTCCTGTGGGTATTTTCTCCTGCCCCTTATTCCCTGTTTGAAACTCAGGCTTTATCTCAATTGCATTTCAGTTGCCAGTGAGACTAGGATATTCCTGATAGATTAAAATTTTGCAAGGGTTGGACACAGCTCTGTGCCAGCCTGAGTACGTGCTCTGCTTGCAAACAGGTTGTTCTTCTGTGACATTGATTTTCATGATCTGGTGTAGGTAAAAACATGAGAATTGAAGCAACACAGACATAATTTTGGGATGTCACACCATAGGCCCTTCATTATGAGGGGAAAAGCAGGTGAATAACACGAGAGCTGAGAATACCTTAGTGTTAAATTGCCAGGAATGCTTTGTATGGAGCAGCTCTGAGGAAATACCAGCTGTTTGGAGATGGTAGCAATGAAGGGCACGTTCTGGGGGATGGCAGCTTGGCCTGGTCCTGGGTTAGCTGTGGGCACCTCTGCAAGCAGCAGCCTGCTGGCCGCTGGAGGTCGGTGTTGCTCTGCAGCACACAGCTCAGAGGGCCCTGGCAAGGGAAGTGTTTTTAAAACTGGATTTGGTGATAATTAGGTGAGCAAAATGTAATTTATAGTGTAAATTATGATTGGATCCAACCTCAACCAAATTAAACATGCATCTTTTCTTAAAACCCTTTTGGGAAAATGGGTTTATCCCTCTTTCCTGCAGAAATGAATAATCACTATTACCATCTGGAAAATATTATGATGTCTTATATAGATTCAGATTGCTGTGCTTATTTGCTGAGCTGATTTGTCTGAACTGATTGGAGGTCTGTGAACAAGAAAAGTCTTTTATAGAATTCTGACTTTGATATCAAAATCAGCAAGCAAGGCACTGTTGTCTGTCTGGCTTTCTTATACTCTATGATCTGTTCTTTACAATTTTAAGGAGCACTTTTACACCACTGCTCCTACACTCTTAACATATAAACCTTCATTTTCAACTGGAAGGATTTTATTTTATTTTATTTTATTTTATTTTATTTTATTTTATTTTATTTTATTTTATTTTATTTTATTTTATTTTATTTTTTTAATATTAATTAATATCCCCCCTCAACCTTTTCTTCCCCAGGCTAAACAATCCCAGCTCTCTCAGCCTCTCGTCATATGAGAGAAACTCAGTTCCTTCATCATTTTAGCAGCCCTTCACTGCCCTTGCTCCAGTGCATACTGCCTAGCTATGCCATTGTCCTATATCATTATGGCCAGCCTTAGTTTATATGGGTAATTAGTGAAGAAAGAGGTTCCTACTTTTTGTGGCTCCCTGGAGGAGCCTAACTGGAGGGCTGTGACTTGGCCCAGTGAAAAGCTCTTCTATTCCACTGACTTAAGAAGCACCAGGACACTAGCAGGTAAGTTAGGTGTGTGATGGACCCATGGCTACTTTTGGTGAGGCCTTGGTTACCGCAGTAATTGCTGTCTGCAGACTGGTCACTAACTTGTGTGAAGTGATTAGGGTAAGTCTAGAACAGGTACCACAATTAAATAAGTATAGGTAACGTAAATAATTCTCTTCCCAGAGAGGCTGGGAATGTGTTCCAGTCTCCCTCTGGTTGTACTTTCTTAGTCTGGGGCAGTAACAGTTGCCTCTTGTTTATTGTTTTCTTTAGCCTTAGTTTCAGTCATCTGACATGGAATTTCCACTGATTTCTCTAAACTTCTAAAAGCACTAAGGGATCTTACTCCTGACTGTTCCACAAGAACTGCGTTCATATAATGTTTCTGTTTAGTTGTTAATTTTAGCAGTTCAGGGTGATACACATATATATTTTTTAACTTGTGTTGTTTGGACTCTGACAGCTGATGAGCTGTTTTTAGGGGATCTGGAGAATGTGAGCAAGGCTGGGAACTAGAGTCATGAACGTCTCCAGTCAATAGCATAGATCAAACAAGGTTGAGAACTTTGTTCAGGCTCGAGTCATCATTACCATCTTCATGATTAATGATTTGGAAATCCTGCTCTTACAGAATGGACTTCGATGATGAAGATGGAGAGGGTCCCAGCAAATTTTCAAGGTGAGCATTTATAAAGAGTTGACCAAGTTGCCAATCTTTGTTCTGTGAAAAAAAAGACAACTGTTGGACATCTACCATTTTATAAGTCTGTATGAATATGGGCTGGAAAATTGTCAGTGGTTTTACCTAAATTATAGTTGCCATTTTTACCAGCTTCCTCTGCAAACAAGGCATCCTGCCTAATGTAGTTATTGTCTTACAAAATTGAGTGTATGTGTCATAATTTCATTTTGCAGCTATATCAAATTTGTGATTTTTATCTATGATATTTCAACTTCTGTAAATGAACCGTGATTATTTCTTGTTACTGAAGTTGTCTTTTTGCCACTGAAAATCAATTTTGTATTGAATTTAACTTAGATCTCAACCATTTATTAAGGAAATGTGACAGATCTCAGAGTTATGATTTTCTTTTTTTTTTTTTTTTTGAGATTAAAGTTTGTTATATCTCATTAGTTGTAACTGCAAAATAAAAATGACCAAAATAAACTTTAATTAAGGTATAATATTCCAGGCTTTGAATGAAAAGAAACATTGAAGTATCATTGCCATTGTGCACTGTTTCTTCTGTTCTAGTCACACTATTCACATTTTTTTCCATGCAGAATCAATAGGCTACGTAGGAGATAGATACTTTGAGGCCTTCAGATTATGGTTGATTATTTAAACTCTAATTGCAAGTGTATAGCAGCAGCCATATTCAAATCCAGCTGTCACTGCAGGGTTTTGATTTCATCTTTCCAGTCAGTCTGGAAAATGGTAGTATGCTGAAGATGTATCATAACATCATATCAGAACCTGCTGTACAATGCCAGCAGCACTCTGTTTAGTTGATGATAATTGCAGTCTCTGGTTTTAAAATTGGTGATCTTAAGTATATTTATATATACTAAGGGGACAAGATTTATGAATAATGTGACCTGATTGTGCCTGTGCAAGCATCAGGGTTTCTAGGCACAGTGGTGTACATGCTGTCAACTGTCTTGCTCCTGGCTTCAGCCTTTGAAAATTTGATTGTGGGGAGGAGAAAGCCAATAGGTTCCTGTATCTTTTTTGGAGGAACATGCTGTACTGTGCTTGGAACCAGTTCATTTTAGATGTCCGATCAAAATCAGTTACTTAAAAGCTCTAAAGCCCCTGAATTGTTCAACTTTTAGAGAAAGTACAGCAAAGCTCTGCAGAGGTGCCTCGGGCCATGTTCAGACACTGTCTCTGCATTGTGGTTGTCCTACCAGGAGATGTTATTCCCAGTTGCGCCATCCTATTAGAGCTTTTCCCTTCTCCACATTGCTCACTTAACTGATTCCTAACTTTTCTTGGTCAAAATTTGGCAGTTAGCAAAGACCTTCTAAATGTTTAAGCCGACCTAGCTTGCTTTTCCTGAAGTGCTACAAGGAGCATGTACACAAAGAGGTCAGCTGGAAGATTGCAAGGGAGAAGTGAGTAGCTGGAGCAGCATCTTCAGCGCAGCCAACCAGGCAACAGTGCATAAACAATCCCCAAGCTAGCGTGAGCACCAGAAATCAAGGGATTAGCAGGGTGCTCCACATGAGTTTACACACCTGCCTTCTCAGAGAGTTGCAAATCCAGCTCAGGTATCTCTGCATGGAATCTCATTGTCACACGCAGACATGTGCATGTACTTCGCATATGATGGTATGTGACCATTTCTCGTTGAATCTGTCTTTTTTGGAGGGTCACACTTTGTTCATAGCGCAATCAGGTGGGAGAAAAAGGAACATTTACTCTTGGATGTTTTGAGAGTACTGATGTTAAACAAGATAGAAAGAGATACAGCTTAAGTCTCCCAAGTTTTGTGTTGAGGGTTTGAGTGGGACTCAGTGAAGAAGACAAATATGAAGTCTTATAGAGGAATTTGCACAGTTGGGTTAAATAAAATTAGTTTTAATTGATTTCAGAGAAAAAAAAGGTAATTAGGAACATTTTAGAAGAGAGAAATGTTTAATTATGCTGTATTACCTTATTAGCTAATACATGGAAAGTTCACAGGATCTTTGTTGAAACAAATTACATCTTTTTGGAAATAATTCTAATACAAAATCTTACTTGACTGTTCTTCAGCAATAATACTCTTCAATTCTAGAAAAGCAATTAGTCCTACTTTTATATTCCCTGTAGCCTATGTTTTCCATTTGAAACAAACATTTTGAATTCTCAAAAAGCAAGGTGTTTTCTTATGTGTATTTTTGTAAACACACATTTAGTAAAATCTATTTTCAAAGGATGAGAATGTTTATATGAAAGGAAAAGGACAAGGAGAGTCTTCTATTTTAGTAGAATGTCACATTGCTGCCTGCTTTTGGGGTCAGTGCTTCAGAAACAGTGAAGCTTCAATCCCATGGTCAAAAGTCCCATTCATCTGGATTTGCTCCAGAACGTAGCTCGTGATACCCTGTAAGTACCCATTTGGGTATCTAATTTCTATATATTTTGGTAGGAATTGGGTATCTGTCTACTTTTAGGAATTTAAGCTAGTTTTAAATTCACTTTGTCCAGCAGTTTCATGTGCCTGCTTGACTTTTGCCAGTGTTTCCAGCGGATGGTACACTATATGTACCTATTGCAGCTTTTTTTTTTTCTGAAGGAGTCCTTATATCATGTATTGCACTTAAGTGTGTGTCTTTGCCCTCCCATATTATCTGTAGACCGTCAGTGCCCTCTACTGAATGGAGTGGGTTGTGGTTACAATGTGGAAAAGATGCAATTCTTTTGCTTTCAACATGGCAATGAATATTTCATGAGCTTCTGTTGATAAAGTTCTGCTGTGTTTTCTGTAATAGTGCTGGTTGTTAAGCTTCCCAAGCAGTGAGTGTATGTCAAAGTGTTTGCATAAAGCCAGTGAAATGTCTTGAACTTTTTTAAATACATGAAAATGAAGTTTTGAATTGGCATGGCTTGGAATTTTTGTCAAACTACTATTTTCCTTGCTTTATCATTCTCATGTCCTCATTTGTAATAGTTTGCAGTTGCAAAACTCTCTGCTTTCTGTTGTATATTGACTTTCATGTGATGCATAAACCCTGTGAATTTACTTGCCTTGTTTTCTTTATAGGTATGATGCTGATCAAATCTCTAGTGATAAGGAAAAGTTTGCAAGGTAGGCGTGTTCCATGGAGATCGTCTGCTGAGAGAAAGGAGGGAGATGGTCGTTTCCCAAAAAATACCCGTATGTGACCTTAGTTTAGAGAGCTGGTTATTTTGTTTCTAGGTGGGAAGATGATCAAAGTACCGCACACACAGAAAGGATGGCCAGGTAGGATAAAGGGAAATCAAATACAGTTTGCCCCCATTTTTATTTTATATGGTGCTCTTCTGACTGACCAAAAGTCAGCAGGGTTGGCTGATCCGAAAGTGCTTGAATCCCTGGATTCTTCCAAAATTTTCATTAAAAAAAAAAAAAAAGACATAATTCTGTCTACAAGTTTATGAATGACAAGGTTCCTATGACAGGCATGAAAGGGGAGCACATTCCCTCTAATTCTGTACAGAGTTAAAATTTGAACTAGTTTTAGGATAGTGTGAGGTTTCTGTTTGTATGAATCTTTTCATGTGATAAACGTAGAATTCTTTTTTTAGCCTTTATGATCATAAATGAAATGGACTATTAGATATTCTTAAGTTTTTCGTCAGGAAGTTTTGCTCTCTCTATTTACTTTTTTATGATTCTGTTTCATGATCGGATGTACCAAGATGTTTTAGTAGCAGACAATATGTATTTATACATATAAAATGTATGTTGTGTATGTATGTTCTTTGTCTCTCTCTCTCTCTCTCTCTCTCTCCCCTCTCTTTGTCTCTCTTTCATTGGTTTTGTGAAAATGCCAAACTTAGAACAAGCTTTTGTCATGTAAAAAGCATGTTTATTCCCTTTGCCCTTATTTATATGCATGTGTATGCCAATATTTCAACATACGTTCTTAGTGCATGTGCATTGTCACACAGGTTCTACTTCTGTTTGTATATATAATCCAACTCCTGCAGACCTTGTCTTCTCCCCAGCTGTGCAGAACCACGTAAGAGCTGTGTGTTCAGCTGGTGATCAACCATTTGAGATGGAAGTGTTCAGTATTACGATTTGATGAAAAACTTCAGGAGATGGTGCCTTGAGCCGTGGCACTGCATGTAGTTTATTGAAACATCAGGGACCATCAGTGATCATCATTGCAGGAAACTGCAGCTGGATTTCGTGAATACTGTTACTTTATTCATGAAGTAGGTGTATATATCATTAGAAGTAATAATTGTGCATGTAGACTTGAAAGAAATAGTGGAAATAGTGCCTCATGCAGGCAAGAGCTCCATGTGCAGGGGACAGGATACATGTTCTGAAGCGGGTAAGCCAGTGCTTTCTGTAGTTCTTAAAATAGCATGCTACAACTTGAAGCCTTCCCTATGTTTTAAGAAAAGGCTCCAGTGAGCCTTTAAAATAGCTGAAAACTATATCAGTCCTTGCTTTTACTTTCATGATCACTGCGTATCATTCAGCTGTAAAGAATGCTGCAGTTACTTTAATGTTGTGTGCATCGTGTCAGTCAATGCTAGTGGACTCTCCATGTGATCAGCTTTGCACATCTTGTTGGATCAGCCAGCCAAGAAAATGCCATGCACAGTTCATTGAAATCAGTGGAAGATGCTCCTTTGAGATCTGAGGCATCATGTACCTGTTCTGTACTTGTATTTAGCTGCTACCTGGCAGATGTGGTACGTGGAAGATACACGCTGGGCACTTCAGTTTTCTAAGGTCCATTTGAGCCACCTCTCTTTCTTGTGTATGTTGGTGTGCCATGCTGAAATGCTTAATATCTGATTCCCTTAGGGGAAAACTGAAATCCTAGACTTTTACTTACGAAAGGTATTTGGTATTTTGAGAACTCTCAAATTTGACTCACTAATTCAGTGATACATTTGCTATAAAGGATGAGAATATTGGAGCTCAACCTGGAATGGGGCAGCATCAAGCGCTGTCGTAGTTGTTTTCCTGCTGTGTTAGGTTGTTCTCTTACATAAATTACCTGATCTGTTTCTGACAAGCCAGATGTTTGCTTGATGTTTTTGTATTCATTTTATTTAGTAGGGTTTTGTTGTGTGTTTGCTATTGCATCATATATGGTCCCAGTCCTGTAATCCGATCCCATGGGCATGTAGGGCTGCACAGATATACGGTGTTACAGATCGGGAGATCTAGGAGTGAGGAGTGGTTGTGACCAACACCTTGAGCAAGTCCTGGAAGCTGTGAGATGCATCACATCTTTTGAAGATTTTGGACTTGGACTGGAGATGGCAGGTGTCAGCACCTGTGTGTCTCTGCTTCCTTCTTCTGATTCTAAACCAAAGGAGATATCACTGCTTAAGGGTTTAAGGCCAGAAACAATACACTAGAAATAGGGGTTATCTTCACAGCTAAGAGTAAATCTTGGTTTTCCTTCTGTATACTGGGTTCCATTTCTACAATGTGAGGGATAAAAATGAAATGTTTGTAAATACTTTTCTCTCCTGGGGTGAAAAATGCAAAATAAGTGTGAAGTATAAAGATTTATTAAATCCCATAGAAATTCTTACACTGATCATGTCTGATTTTCTGTTGGTTTGGTGTTTCTTTAAACGTTTAGGGAGAATCACAGTGAAATTGAAAGACGCAGGAGAAACAAGATGACACAGTACATCACGGAGCTGTCGGATATGGTACCCACCTGCAGCGCGTTGGCTCGTAAGCCTGACAAGCTGACAATTCTCCGGATGGCCGTTTCGCACATGAAGTCAATGAGGGGTACTGGAAATAAATCTACTGATGGAGCTTATAAGCCTTCATTTCTTACAGAGCAGGTAATTTTTTTTTTTTTTTTACAAATGTCAGTTTTCTCAGGTTTGCAGACCTGAGCGATGTGAGAAAGTACTGAGAGGAATAGTGTATGTTTTATCCTGCGCTGTTTTTCTCACTTCGTAACTGGTGTGAACTAAATCTTAGTTATGAATACAGACAGTTTTTGTTTGTTTGTTTTTCTTTTATTCTTTTATTTCGAGTTGAACTTAATCATGTGACAAATTCCTGTCTCTGAAGCAGCTGACTGGGCACTTTTGTCCTGAGTAGGAGATTCTTACCACTGAAGTCTCTCCATCTGAGAAGTCGCTTGCTGTCTCTTGTTGTGGAGAGAGATAATCACCTCCAGGAAATGGTCGTTTTGATCCTAACGTAGATTCTCTAAAATAGAAGAAATGGATCTGTAAAAACTTGCATCTTTCTCCTGAGTTTTTAGAGGAAGAATAAAAAAAACATATTTATTCTCAGTGTTAAAGGTTTAGACAGCTGAACTGAGGTAACATGAACTGTATCTACGCTGGCTGAGAAAATTCTCTATCAACATTTTTGGTGGAAGGAGAAAGATGCACCCAGTGCTTGAAGAAAGACTAAGTTCAACTGAGCACACTGAAAATTCCTACTACCTTCACAGTTTTTGAAGTCCTATGGGTGTAATGTGCATTTTTGTGGCTGGAACAATTTAAGTACTTACACATGTAAGATACGGCTAGAAGCAGAGCTTCTTTCAAACAGACAAACAGCAGCTGCTGCTGACCTCTCTGTTCACATCTCCTGTATTCTGGCCCATGCTTCTTCAGGGATTCTGTCATTCAACTCCCTAGGGCACCCTAGTCACTTCTCATTGCGTGTTTTTGAACCTTGCAGAGCAGAATTGGCTTTTTTTTTAATCTTCCATATAACAGCAGTGTACACAGTGGAGAAAACAGCCAGAAATAAAATGCTAAATAAAGGAATATATTGAACTCTGTGTCTCTGAAGCTTCGTATTGAGAGGTGTGAAAAGGAAAGCAAGAAATGATACAACTTCCCTGTTTAGTAGCCTGAGTCCTCTGGTGGGAGAGGAGACTGGAGATTCCCGTCCTCATTCCCATTACGGTTTCTTTCTTCTACCCAGTGCCTGTTTCATCTGCAAACAGAGCTAGTCCAGGGATGGGAGTTAAAGGAAAGTCTAGTTGGTTTCTTTCCAATGAAATTATCCAGAAAGTTTAATTAAGGGATGGATTTGCCATATGATTTATTGCTTTTCATTTCCTTTGTTTGTACTCTTACTTTTTTTTTTTTTTTAAATATTAGATGCCCATCACACAATATGCCATGAATTTTAATTACTTAATTTTCCTAAAGTGCATCGAGATCACCAGATGAAAGATAATAAAGGAAAACAAAATGGTGTTTGTTATTGGGATCGGCAGTTTATGTCTTGCTGCAAGATTAGATGTGTAGTTATATCAATACTGCATGAAAAAAGTCTGCCCACATTGTGAACAGCTACTAAAATCACAACAAAGTGCTAGTACATCTGGGTGGCAAATGTGTTATTTTATTCCCTTACCTTGCTGGCATTCTAATCAAATCCTTTCTTTGGAAGGAACTGAAACATCTTATCCTGGAGGCTGCAGATGGGTTCCTGTTTGTAGTTGCAGCTGAAACAGGGAGAGTGATCTATGTATCAGATTCTGTGACTCCTGTGCTGAACCAGCCCCAGTCCGAGTGGTTTGGCAGCACCCTCTATGAGCAGGTTCATCCAGATGATGTGGAGAAGCTGCGGGAGCAACTGTGTACGTCTGAAAACTCGATGACAGGTCAGATATGTGATATGTGGTTCTTTGTATTTATGGATCCCTCCTGAGTTCGTCTGATATCCAAAATGTCTATTTTAAAAATCTGATAAAAGGTCAGCAAGATTAGACTGTCTTTTTTCTTGCAGGCAGTGCAATAATATAGGACTCATTTTACATAACTGTGTTCTGTCAGTTACTACTAAAACTGCTTCAGCTGGTGTGTAAACTACCCGAGCATAGCTCCACCTTCAGACTTCTGATTTGCCTGGTTTGGGAATCTGGATTGTTTTCAGGATTAGTCTAGAAAAAGAGGTTGTTTCTTTTCAGTTCTTAGTGAACTTGCAACTTCTTAACAAATATATGTTTGTTTTGAAGGCAAAAAAAAAAAATATTTTAGGTTTTTTCCATTTTTATAAAGTTTTCTTGCAACTTGTTAAGGGGAATTCTGAAGAAAAAAAAAAAAAAAAAGATTTTTTGGCAACTGAAAATCTAATGTGGGTTTTAAACACTAGGTTTTCTCCTGAGCAGGGGTGTAAATCATTTGTAATTGCTTTATGTTTCAAATGAAGCATAAAACTTATTTACATCTTCATATTATTACTGTGGTTTTTACATTTTTCCAAGCTCAAGAATGCCAATGGGAAACCATCCTGTATTTAATAGAATGTATGTTAGAGCTGTGAAAATTACCAAAATTTGCTTTCAACTCCAACTCGGAAAGGAGAAAATTTCTCATCTTATTCTTCCACAGCGTGATTATAATTAAGGGACAAATAAAATAGGGGGAAATATATATAACAAAATCCTCTACCATGCAAAAGCATAATTTTTTCTTTAGTAACTGAGAATTTTGACCTGTTTTGCTGGAAGTTTTGTTATGTTTCATAACTCAAATGAGAGTAGCTCAGTTCTGAGTGAACCTGCACACTGTTTACAGCTTCCATATCAAAACAGTGCCAAATTCATGGTTTCCTGTGGTTTGGATGTAATGTGGTTTTGGCAGAGCTTTCCTTTATTCAAATCGGGACAGTCAAAGCAAAATTCTGTGGTGAAAATCCAGATGAATCAAAACCAAGGGAGCAGTTAGGAGAACCTGTGTAAAGCAAAACAGCCGAGTTTCAGACCAGTTTAAAATGTGTGTGCCCAACTGAACAAAGAGAGTGGCATTCACGTGCACGTGCCATCTTCCTTTAAGAAACCGTGACTCCAGAGCATCAGTGAACCAACCTTATTTAGTGTTCAGTTAGTAAACTTAACCTGCTCAAGCAAGAGCAAAACTAGACAAATGCAGATAATTTCCAGCTCTTCCTGTATTTCTTTCAGTTTTAACTATGTGCTTTTACACTGAATTTGTCATTAGCTAGTGGAAAGAGAAAGTTGAAACAATAACATTGGTAGGGTGAAATCTTTCCTCCTGCCTGAGTCTTTTGGAGTTGCCAGACTGACAGAAGGCTTTTAAATCTGCCATATATGGGAGCTGAAAACTTTCCCAGTGTAAGGAAAGTATCAGCCTGTGTTGCCTGCTTAACTGCACTCCTTATGGTGCATAGCTGGATATAGGAATATGTTTTTGAAGGATTGAAGAGCTCATGGAACTACAACCATTCCAAGCAAGTAGAAACACAAAAGGTTGATAATCACTCCTAACTGTAGCAGGAAAACCCTCTTAGTGACCTCCAGCTGTTGAGCACTGGGAACACTTGGGGAAAAAAGAGGGACTTTCTGATGACAGTGTAATAAAATATTACAACTTTTAGTTTTCTTCTCGTCCTCACCTTCTCAGGATCCATTTTCTCAACCATGCAATCTTGAATTAGGGCAGCAACGACAGCATCTTGACAAAGAAGAAACAGCACTCGCCCTGTATCACATCAGAGCAGAGGCTGGGATTTTCCCAGCACCTTTAAGCAAACTCACGGCACAGAGAAGCTGCTCCAGAACCCGAGGTCTTGTGACACTGCCATTGCCAGAGGGAACTGTCAGGGAGCAGGCTAGTGGAGAAAGCAGGTTTCCTCTTGCATTTCTGCCCCCAGGAATAAGACTGGGCTGTGGTTGCATGAGTGTTTCTTTGGCAGTCGCACCAGCTGATGCAATGCTCACCTCATCTCACCCTCTTTTCCTGTGGCATTGGTGTGGTGCTACAGTGTGTCATGTGAAGGGTGCTGAACTAGCTGAAAAGTAACTAAGCAAGAAGGAAAAGCTTGGTTTTACTAGAGACACCTTCCTGGCCTACCTTAATGTAGGGTTGCGCGAACTCTTGCACAAGAGAAGAGGAGGAAATGAAGAATAAGGAGAGGATGGGACTTCAACAACTGTAAAACTATATGCCAAATTGGAGTGAGTGTTCAACTATGGCTTAAAATACATGGTGTGTTTTCAGAGTTAATTGCATGCTCTATTTTTAACTTTCTGGATATGGGGAAGAATTGTTGGTTCCTCATTCGTTTTATATCCTTGTAGATTTTATTCCCTGGATATGGTACAATTGTCTACTTGTTTATTCTACGTAATTGCTAACACATTGTAACAATGGGAAGGCTGAACTGTGTAAGTGTGGCTCGACATACCCTAGAAAAGACAGCAGCTAAGAATTGACGATAGCAATGAATGGTGTTCCCAGGAAGACTTTATGTGCGTCATGGGCATGATTAATCAGAATGGGGCGCGTATTCAGAGTAATAAATTTTTTTCCTTCTTTGTTCTTGGAAATCTCCAGAGGGAAAAACATATCACTTTAAATATGGTTGAGGATCAGATCCCATAGTAGGATCTGTTAGTAAAGACCTCTTTGCTCTGAGGATGCACTGAGGGAACTCGGTGGATGTGGGATTCCTGGCGCAGGTTCAGAGGGTGGGAGTTGAGGAGCAACTGAATAACAGAGTCGAATCCTAGTGCCCAGTGAGAGCTCTGAGCAGCTGCAAGCAACAAACCTCAAAGTAAGAAAGGATGGACAGAGCTAGGAAATAATTAAAAAAAAAAACTTCTGCAGAAGACCTCAGTTACAATTTCTCTCCAAAAAATGATAAGCAAGTATTTTAGTAAACTCTCATTTACTCTCCTTTAATTAAAATATCCCGAGCACTTTGCCAGATTGATTTCTGCTGGTACAATTTTCCACAAGCAGTTCATGGAGGAGTAGAGTGAATAATATAGGTACCTCTGTATGGTTCCATGAGGTATCTAATTCAAAGATGTGAGGTCAGTGTCTCCAGTCTCTTCCAGAGAAACCCTAAAGTTTAAATCCAGCTCTGTGCTCCAGGCAGCATGACTCACAGTAACCCGGCTCTACTGCCTTCCTTCAGACTTGCTGCCTATAGCTGAGACCAGTCACAGAGCAGCATCCAGTGTCCTGCTTATGGCAGTGAGCCGACGGGGACCCTCGTGGTCAGGAAGATTCTTGCAAACTGCTTTAATCAAGCAGCTAATGGAGGGAGAACTCTAAACCCATTACTGCAAGAAAGTGATGAAAACCAGAGCACCTTCTTTAAAAATAACTAAGTCAAGTTAGTTTGCTAACTGAAAAAGATGAATTGAGGTTACTTCTGGACAGAACTTATGTGCCAAGTTTAATCTTGGCGCAGTATTTTATTGCCAGATTTTATAAGTACAAAAAAGTAGAACTTTACAATGGAAATGGTGACTGACCACAGCAAGAGTTGAGCTGATAGGTAGCTTTCTAGAAGAAAAAGCCATTGTGTGACAATTTGCTGTGGTTCATTAGCATTATGAAAATGTCACTTCGTTATGCACGCAGAGATTTGGGTTGTGGAACTGGTCTCACACAACATTGAAGAATATACTGTTCTGTGATGATGGTTTCAGTATTTTCCTTCACATACAGTTTCCTGTCCAACTGCAAAGCTTTCTGTTACCAGGCAGAGTTTGTACACACCGCTACAAAATCCAAAAGCTGGAGATAGATTGTCGGTAAAAATGAGGAAAATAGTGTTAATCTTGAGAGCAATGCCAGAGAGCTATGGAGAAAAAGAGCTTTCCACAGCATTGAACAAATGGGGAGCACTCAAGAAACAGAAAATAACCATGAGAGAGGGGAAACTCTTTTCAGTAAATGTTTATAATAAATTTTCAATAAAAGCAGGATTTTTATATGCTGTCAGTTATCTTACACCTCCATGTCATTTTTCCAAATATGATTTCTACATGATGTTTTTTTAAAAAAGTTTTTTTTCATTTTAAGCACACAACCAGTCTATGAATGTGATTGCTATTCATAATTACTGTTAACTGACTTGAACTAATAATTCAGGAGAGACTGCAACTGATAGAAAGGAAGAGTTGAATGAAACTCTTATTAGGCTGCATATGCAGAATTAGTGAGTATTCAGGGACTTAACTTGAGGCTGCCCAAAAATTCTGCTCTGGTAAATTATACCTTAGATGTCATCATCAGCAGTACTAGTTAAAACTCACGATTAATGAAATAAGTAATGCATCATGAAGACAGTTTATTAATAAGATGATATCTGCAATACATTGGCAAATCTGGGAACTGCTTCAAGTCTACTGTCAGATGAAAACTGGGTCAGGTTCACTGATACCATTAAAAGCAAACAAACAAAAATCCTGCTGTAAATATTGGTGTGTGATTATTATTGGTATATAATGTTATACTGAAAAGTATGATCTGTTAGCTGCTCTTTCTTCTCTGTGTATTTTGTGAAAATTAAGATACTTGCTAAAAGTAGATCCTCTCTCCCCAGAACTGTTAAAGACTCCTTGAAAAAGGGAAGTTCCCTTCGGTTCAGATAAGCGTGTTCTTGGTGAGACAGTCGGCAGAACTAAGAGCTGTGGTGAAGCTCCTTTGGGCTTCTTTTTTCCGGCTTTCGGTACCGAAGAGCACGGTTATCAGAGATTTATGTGTCAGTGCGCTCTACATGTGGAGGGCTGCTTCAAGGGACAGCCTTTTCTTTCTTCCTTGTTTTTTACTTCTGTGAATTCTTTTAAGTACATGAACCCTAAAAAGCCATCTGCCTCTGAAATGTGCCCAGCCCAGCAGCATAGGAAGTCAGAGTACAGAGAATTAAAACCAGATCTCAATATTTGGCATTTTTACATCTTAGCACAGACTATCTGACCTGACCTAATATGACCATTTGCCTCTGGACAGGTAGGAAAGGAGCTGTAATATTTTTCTGTTTACAGGCAGAGAGTTGATGGCTACATGTGGCTTTTATGCGAGGTAAAACAGAGGTTCAGCAGTAGCTGTTTCCAGTGAGTGTCCATGAAAAGTAACAACCTGTAGGGTGAAAAGCAGCAGACATCTAGTAAACAGCATGGAGCGTAGTGGGCAGGAGGATGATGGGGAGAGAAAGTTTCCATATCCATCATGCGAGATGTCCAGAGATCTTTTATGTCCCTGTAGGGTTTCTGAACCTTGGCTCTTAAAAATGACATGTGATTTTTATTTTCCCCCCTGAACACGCAGACCACTTCATTCCTTGGAAGGGTGGAGGCCTGAGCCTGCCGTGCCAGGGTTCCTGCACCTGCAAGGAGGGAACAGAGAGGGTTTTGAGAACAGCAGCTCTCGCACTGGGTTTGTCCCATCTCGATCAGGACATGAATTCTTGGAACATATTGTTGCCATGTTCTTTTATAAGGTGCATAAAAATGATTCATGTGAACAGAGTATTTTAGACTTCAACCTGGTTTTGCTGTAGAAAAAGGCAAATCTGGCAAGACATCTTTTCCTATGTTGAGTGTGAAATGTTGGGAGAGATTTGGCTCATTGCTGACAACCACCAAATGACCACGTGATACCTGTTTTTCAGTGAAGTTGTGTGTCCTGCTGGCACTGTTGGGAAGGAAGATGCAATGGTTTCCATACACAGCACCCTCTTGACATGCTGTTGTTCCAAGGAAAAAATATGCCCATGGCTTCATGGACCAGGAGCAGGAATGTTGCAGTGCCAGCCCAAGATGGACTTTGAACTAGTGCAGGGCAGTGTTGAAGTGGTGATATTTCAGCTTCAAACTGTTCAGCAGTTGGGGTTTTTAAGCATAGGTTGGAAAAAATGAGTGTGTTGTTTCCCCCAGCCCCAATCTGTTTTCAAGCAAACAAATTAGTACAGTCAATAGTCAGGTGCAGAGAACAAGTTTGACATGAACATCTTGGGCATCCCGCTGGTATTTGCTTAGAAGTGGTGCCTGGAGCCCGGCTGTTTTCAGGTTCTCTTTTGACCGCAGTGTGAAGGCTCCGCACGGCTGAACTGAAAAGTTATCGGGCGAGTGGGCTGCCTGCGCCGGAATGTGCCGAGGAGCAGCAGGAAGGCAAAGAAAGCTGTAAATATTCTGTGTGTTAAATTACATCTACTGGATTAAATGTTTCCTTTCCAAGCGAGTTGCCCTGTTTTTCCCTTGAAGTGCATGAAACAAATCTGTCCTTTGGTTGTATCCTTGTGACCAGTGGCAGAGGTCCAGTAAATTCACAGGGGTAAAAACAGAGGGTGGAATTTGGCTTTTTTGTGTTGGTTGTGTGAGAAAGAGGACTTGAGTCTTAGAGGGGCCAAATTTCTAATGCCATTCCTACCCTATGAGACATTGAGCGTTACTACAGCAGTGGAGAAAACCTAGTCTGCTCTCAAAAACCAGGCATTTTCAAATGATCCTATTTTAAATGTATGGTACATTTAATCTCTTTAATTTATTCCAAGAGAATTTTGTTTTGCTTCAATCTCCAGGGCTTTTTCTGGGGAGAGGAAAAAGAGAGTTGAGAGAAGCCAGCTATGTATAAAACAGTTCATAAAGCAACTCCTACACAAACACAGTGATCCAGTGGTCTCCCTGCTGCTGAGGCCCTCTGTTTGGGTGGGTAGTGTTGGCAGGAAAATCAGTGATAATAAATGGAATTTGTAAGTGACTTTGCTAATTGTCACAGCTGTTTAAAGAGGTTAGTACATGTTTTTACCAAAATAAGGAAGCAGCTATAGCTTAGACCAATTGCACCTGAACAGCTTTAGGGAATGTTTTTAGGGTGGCTTTTCAGGGATGTGGGCACGCGTGTGCAAGTGAGTTGTGTGGTGGTTGTTTCTCTTTAGTCTTCACTGAGTTCCTCGCTTGGAAAGTGTAATGTACTGAAGTCTGTTATCACAGATGTTTTACTGGATCAGTTTCAGTCGCTGGGTTTTAGGGAGTTTTTGGGGTGTTTCTTGTAATGTTCAATATTTATTCAACCTGCTCTGTTTTGTTATCCTGTAATCATGCATGATGAAATATACAGAGTTCAGCACTTTTTTCCCCTCTTAAAAAAAAAAAAATCTAGTGTTCCACAAATGCCTAACAAAAATATTCAAACTTTTTGGTTAACATATTTTCAATCAAGAGGCAGAGTGTGCCTCAAAGCCTCATGACCATGGCCGCTTGCAGCCGCCTGTCAATCTCTCGTGCTGCCCTGCTTGCAAGGGGAGCTGCGCAGATGCTGGTAGGGTGCAGTATTGGCCTGAACATCTGTCCTGTGGAGAAGCAACTCTCTTCAACCTGGTTTGAATTGAGCCAGTTCTTTGTTCCTCTGTAAACAGCTTGATAGGACCACGGCTCCCACTTGCTCCTGCCTGATATCCTGCAGAGTCGCGTGGAAGGAAGTGCTTGCCATGCATAAGCACATAACCTGAGTTGTTGTATGGCTGTTGTCACCTTTCTGTGATTTGTTGTGTTTTCCTTCATTCACTTTATATTTAGTCAAGTGTATTTACAGGCTGATGGCACATTCAACAGCAAACAAGCAAAAAAACCTAAGCAGCAGCTTCAGGTGGAAGACATGATCCCCAAGAAAACTTGGGACAACTTCTGCCAATTTAGCTTTCGGTGAGGATCTGGAATGGGATAGAGCTCAGGGTAGAGCTGGTGTGTGTCTGTTTCCAGAAACACAGATTTCTGTGCAGATGTAGTTAGTTATTCCAGAGCTAGCTGTGAGCTTGGCTCTACGGTTTAGGCCTCAATAAGAAGTGGCAGCACCACACTGTGAATTTTTCAACCCTTATTTAACACTCACTGAGGATGTGGGTGATCAGGCTCAGTTTCCTCCATTGCCTGCAGGGACTTGAAAATGTTCTGCAGCTTCCCAGGTGGGAGCCTAAATACCAATTGTGGGATACTCTGTAAGGTGAAAGCAACGGGAGACTGAACTCTTAGTCTCTCCTATATTATGCCATCCGACCTCATCAAAGCAAAAATTACTGTATCCTATTTTTTTCTTATTGTGTATTGAGCTAGACATACACCACAGATCTAATCAAGAGCACAGTGTGTCTTGTCATATTATATTCATCCGCCTTTCCTCAACAAAGTATAGTTACCCGTTCCGCACCTCATGTTCCAAACTGCTATATATAATTCTACATGTAGGTGAGGAAACAATTGAGTATTAAGATTTTGAAAATATGGTTTATAGCAAAGATAAATTAACATCTACATCAGCTAAAAATCTATATACATATATATATATTTTAAGCTGGTCTGGTACTTTTCTATGTTTACAGCTTTGGGTACATTTCAAAGGGAAACAATGATTGGCACCTACTGTGGGAATTGTTCCTACTGCTACTAACCTGAAATTGGTTAGTTCACCAACTGCAGCTAAACCTTCTGTTTAATAAGTAGATTGTCTTTGGGAGCCAGTTATATTTTGGAATTGAAAGCTTTCCTTACCATTCATGGTGTGTTACTGGCTCACATGGAACAGAGCACAGCAAAATTTTGGAACCAGGTGATATTTACCCACAAATAAGGCATATAAACATGAGGGTTACCTATTACTGGAGTATAGTGAGGCGCAAGTGATTCGGAACGCAAAGAACAGAAGCTTTTTTTGGCCGCAGTGTTTTTCAGTAAACTTCCTGCTGAGCATTTGAGTGAAAAAAATAAGATTAATTTAAAAGCTACTTATAGCCTTTATGTATTTATTTATTATGCAGCTGTGAATGATAAAAGATTGAATGACATTATTATAGAGTTTGTTTGGATGGCGATCCTGTCATGGAAGTCTCTGACGGTACTTCGGAGAAACTGTTTTAGGGGGTTGTAGATCCTTTTTCTAGCTAAAGAATCTCTGCCCTCTCTTTTGACGAGCTGTTCATATCTTGGATCCTTGACAGGCCTGACTGTTATAATCGTTTCCAGTTCAGGTTTTCCTTCAAGTGCATCTGATGGGTTATCAGCTCTGTTATAACTAACTGCAGTTATGTGGAATCATGGGCTCAGTGATGTTCATTTTTTTAGTGACTGAAATTAAAAGTGTCTACAGAGACCGCTGTGTGTTATGCTGCTATATTATCCCTTGTGCATTACACGTTATATATTTATACATCCCTTATACGTTTATTAACATAAAGCTGCTGTTGCCAAAAGGGTCGAGGGACAGTGCAAGGATGAAAACAAAGAGGATCATCTCCCACCCCCCACAGGGATTTGGGAGTACGTATAAGGCTGTTGCACTTATGTCTAAAGAGTACTTATGCATCTGTGTGCTTGTCAGAGCTGTTTTATTTATTATAGTGAATTTTTCCCATATGTAAGATAACCACTGTAGAGAGTTCTGAATGCATTTAGTCTCTTTTAATATTATAACTCTAAGCATGTGCTTTGAGTTATTTGGTTCTTTATTTTGTCCAGTTTTTCCAGATCCATCAGGAGAGAAACTTGCATGTGATCTGTAACACTATCCCTTCAGATAGTCCCTCAAAATTAACGGAGGCTCTAAAGCTTACACAATTTCCTCTTTAATTTAATTATAATGATGCATATTTGCCCAGCACTGTGGAGAATTACATGATGCAGACTGGTTAGTCAAACATGAAGGCAGACACAACAGAGACCTTTTGGCCTTATGAGCTTTTATAAGAACAATTTGTATTAAGCAAGCAGCTGTGTAACGTGGGGGTTTACTTCTTATTAAAAGTAAGGAAAGGAAGAAAGTTTTTCAATTCCCTCCTTGCTGGTCAGTGTCTCCAGTTGGTAGTCAGGGGACAGACAGATTTTTAAAAATAGCAGCATTTCAATTGCATTACTTTTTCTTTTTATAACTTAGATTGTTTTTGATTGAATCAACTCTTCATTCTATTGCAAGAATGTCATAACTTGATGCTAATGCTTATACAACGCCTGTTGCAATTACATGATGTAAACCTTGACACCACTGGGGAGGTTGAAATAGTTCCCCTGAGAAGGTAGGCCAGTGAGGGGAACCAACTTGGTGGTTTATATTTGTAAGTGGAACATTATCCATCATTAAGTGGTAGGTAGTTCAGGAATTTTTTTTCATGAGTGCTGAGAAAAAAATGAGCTACATGAGCTTGTGCTGATTCTGAGTAGCATTGAGAAAGTGGGGGTGTTTGGCCCAAGTGAGATCTCCTTGCTTCGGCTAATTCGCTACAGGTTCGACACTCATACAGAAGGCTGTAGATGGTAGTACAAAAGGATAAACCAGCAGCCCAGGCCGTATGCTTTCAGTCGGAAGTGTAATCATGCATATTTCTCGTTTATGCTGATAATGTCCTGATAAGCATAGTCCATCCTGAGATGTTGCGGACTTTGAGAATCACTATAGGTTGTGTTACTGAGAATTATTATCTACAGCTTCAGTACGCTGAGAGCCCTTAGTGCTTACATGAGACTTTGGTCCTGGCTGCACCTCCCACCCGCTGGCCAACCACAGGCAAGTCAAATCCTTCCTTTATGTTTGTTTCCTCACTTTTTAAATAGGAATAAAGGTAGAGATTTCCTTTGAAAGTTGCTCTGCTAACAGGAAGTGCATTCCTGGAGCCAACTATTGTTTATTAATGTATTAGCAATGCTTTGTAGTGTAGTAATATATAGATTAGGATCTATATTTGGTCCTGCTTACTGCTGCACCATAAAACAAGTGCTCAAGAGCAGTGGAGCCCTATGCCAGTTTTGTGGTCGTACTGTGTTCTCATGGGATATTGAGGCGTCACTGTCCTGGTGCCTTCACTCTTCTGGCTGTCTGTGGTTAGTGCTGGGCTGGTGTGCCCGTGCGGTGCTGCTGCACACTGTAGCCACTCCGCAGCTTGGTGCTGGAAGTGACGGGGCTACACATAATCTCCCAGCATAGAGTGTTCTTTGTGGAATGAGAGGTGAGCAGAGCAGGAGGGAGCTGCAACCTGCTCCTTTAGGTCCCCTGCTGTGAGATTTCCCACACACCTTCCTTGTGTACGTGCATCCAAAACCACTGAACGCTGGAAGCATGGCTGTGTTTGTGGCATTTGTGCCCCATTCGATTTGTCATGGCCCAACACAGTGTCTCTTTGTGCTTCAATCCTGCTGGGCCATAGCCATGTCCCCTTCTCCTGGGCTTTTGAGACACCACTTCCAGTCTGCCCAACCCAGCTGTGAGGATAGGGAGAGACTGGAAGGAACATGTATTTCCTCTCCCACATCCTCCTGCTGGTATCACTCCTCTTTTCCGGAAAGTGTAAGGATTGAAACTGCTGTGTGCTGACTTCACTGGAGATCTGCAGGTCCCAGGGGGAGGTTGTGCTGGGGCAGGAAGTCCTGTGCTGCAGAGGAAAGGGCTGTGAATGCAGCACTACCCCGCAGCCTTCCTGGTAGGGTGAAGTCTCCATGGGCAGGTCCCATCCTCTCTGCGTGGTCAGGCTAGATGGGAAGCAAGGGCGGGCAGTGTGTGGAGAGACCTTGTTCCCACCAGCAGCCCTGCCTCTCTCAAGGTCGTGCTGTTGTGCTCCTTGAAAGGTTTAATAGGATTGTGATTTTAATCTTAGGAAAAATTTGGATGGTATGAGCCATCCCTGCATGACCAAGAACAAATTCTCTCCCACCGTGTTCTGAGCTTCCCATAAGCAGAAGTTGAAATTGTGATTAAGGCTCATCAAGGTTGTGATACCAGCAAGGGATGATCTGTGCTACCAGGCATCTTCCAGGCAGAACCCAAGGGCTCCTGCACCCACAGGAGAGAAAGTCTGGAGAGCAACTTCCAGCACCACCCAAACCCTCAGTTATTTCCCCATTTCAATGAAAAATATGTGTACACTGTTAACTGTGCAGCTGCAGGACATATTTTGCATAAATCCGAAGTGTGAGAGAAAAAAAGCCTCCTGCCTGTTAGGAACCCATCTGTTCTGCATCACGGTGGGTTGCAAGGAGTCCTGGCAGGAGTCCCGCACGGCGCTGTGGCATCTCATCCAGCAGAAAGTGAGCGCTCAGGAATGCCAGTGCCTGTGCACTGGGGTTGTTGAGGCAGTTAAGCATCACAAGTTAGCTAAACCTTTTTTTTTTTTTTTTGTATTTGCTCCTATTTTCTAGAACTTTGCATTTTTAGTGGCTTCTCCATATATTTTAAATGCTATCAATAATTGTTATCTTTTTTTTTTTTTTTTGTCATAGATTTAAAAGATCATTAACTACTCAGGGAATATAAAGCAGTGGTATTAAAATAAACAACCGATTAGCAGGCATGGCCTGTGAGAGCCGCACTGTAACCTCTGACCTGTGTGTGAGAGAAATGCTGTGAGAACAGGTTTGGTATTTGGGTGCACAGTGTAACTGGTGTCAGTTTTGTGATATATCCTTAGATAGTTTGCAATTTCAAGTTAGAATGGTCTTGAGCTCCACTGTATTTTGAGTGTCCAGGCTGTTCTTATTACTCATGTTAGTTTTGCCCTCAATGAGGGACCCAGGAGATGCATTTTTCATGGATAGATTTTTCATGGATATATTTTTATTAGGTTTGTGTTTACTCTGCATATTTCTTATCTTTGGATACTGAAGAAAAACTGCCTTTCTGGAAAGTAATTGGATGGCTAGCAGCATGTTTCTGTACTCTTAATTGTACCAGCCCTACGGTAGATACCCTATCATTTTAGGGGAATGTTGGGAATTGATTTTTCCGGACAGGGACTGTGTACTCCAGTGTGTATATGTGCATGGTAGGTAGTATGTGTCCCTATAAGTTTTAAATTCATGCGAATAATAAAACTCAGTGCTAAGAGTAGAGTTGTGGGAGTGGAATTTCGTTTTTATGTGTATATGGCTTTATTTATATATCATGAGCCATTTCTTGTTTTTATAAACTTGGCTTCCAGGAAGGAGAACCCTCAAATATTTTGTTTGCATCTCAGTTTTGATTTTTAACATATTCTTGGATCATCTGAAAAAAATAATTATTTTTGGATCCATGGGGAGAGTGTATATTTACTAAACTTAATAGAGCTTAAAGCACTTGCTGAGCTGCATTAAATGTGAGATAGCCTTGCCTTACAGCTGTAAGGGTCAGTCTGTTTTAAACAATTGCTGTGCTCTTGCATGAGCTTATTATCAATTAGCAAGAGCAACTTAATCTAAATTGATCAAATGTAAAGCATTTAATCTTCTTACTGAAGACATTTTATGTATCCATAGTACATCCATTGCTTTCAAGAGGAACTCTGCCAGTCCAGCACCTCAGTCAGTGAGTGTTCACTAACAGACAGTGCATACGCTTAAACTGGTAAACAAAGAATAAGCAAAAAAAAAATGCATTTCCCTTTAGTTTTCTGTAGCTTTATTGTTTATGCCAGAGCAGCAGCCAACAGCTGGTATCAGCTGGCACTGTGGGGGGATATGAGGGCTACAAGCACTAATGCTGTATTCACACACGTATTTTACATGCTGAGGTACTCTCATGACTGATGGAGATGCTTTTACTTTTAGATAAAAGCGTATATCCTGAAGATGATCTCTACTGCTACTTTCTAAAGGTTTAGTATACTGATAAAGAACATCACTAGAGTAAGCCCTTTGTTTGCTGACCCTTCGGTTTGAGGGTCAGCAACCATCACTTTGCTTTTATTTTTAATTATTTCCTCTTGTGTGTTTTTTTTATGCATCCTTGCTCTTATTTATTTATTTATTTTAAATGCTAAGATTAAGATGTTTTTGGTTTTCATAAGGATTTTTGTTGCAGTATTCCTGTGTTCTGTTTCTCTTCCCCAAGTAGCCTGTGGAGTATTTTTGATGAGCACAAAGTCATCTTTTGTTGTCCTGTCCAAACCAAACTTTTAGTTTATCCATTATTTTATTTTGCCTGGAAAGAAATATGTAGACAACTCAGTGGCTGAGAATAATTGTAAAACATCTAACTTGTTCTTTGTAAGGCAAGACACTGTCCTGTATAGCATAAAGCTTGATGAGTTGCTAGAGATTACAGTATTGAAGG
This sequence comes from Crypturellus tataupa, assembly GCA_034781795.1. Taxonomy (NCBI): domain Eukaryota; kingdom Metazoa; phylum Chordata; class Aves; order Tinamiformes; family Tinamidae; genus Crypturellus; species Crypturellus tataupa. Next base: position 644,258 of record JAWLRI010001073.1, read on the forward strand.
CATGGTGAGACTCATTAGTTCAGACAGTTTTTGCATCAAGTCTGAGGTTCTGTGCAAGACAGCAGTCAGTCTGCTGGTAAGTTGGAGGAAAACGGAGAATATTCTGTGTACTTGGCAAACTGTGTTTCAGGGTGTATGAGACTAAATGTCCCAATTTTTCTGCTAAAAAAACTAGAAAAAAAGAAAAAAACAATCTCAATTGCACTAGTCAGTTACAAGAATTTGTCATAGCATCCTAAAATATTTCTGATTAATCGGAATATAATTGCCAGTGGTAACATCAAGGGTATTCCGCGCCTGTTTTCTGGGGAGAAACCACCATGTCCCCTTGTCAACAAGGAAGCGACGGTGGTGTAAAAGCTGCAGGAACCCACAGGTCTGAGTGCTGAGTGTAGAGCTAACATTGCAGGAACCATCTCCTGTGTTCGGCTCTGCCCGTGACGTGGAGCTGACATTTCTTTCCATGTGCATGACTCTGTTGTGGGATCCTCTTGAGTGCATCGCAGGAGCAGCTGCCGTGAACTGTCGCTTGAGGCGATTAAAGCAGCTCCTGATCTTTGCTGCTAGCTCACGGCACCTGGGTCAGAAGTAGCTCTTAGGGGTCCTGTGTGCAACTTGCTGGGACCTCCCAGGCAGTAACTTCCCAGGGAGAGCCAAAGCAGCAGCAGCGACCGGGACTCTGCCGGGTTGGCGCATGCTGGGCAGCGTGCCACGTGCCACACGCTGCAGTCCAGGCCGGGAGGAGGTGACTTCTCCAGGTGGAGTAGTGTGGGCCCAGTCTGGCGTAGAGTGGCCAGTTAGCACAGGGGGAAGGTAAGACTGTGGTTTTTGTTCCAGTACCAGCTCACGTTGTACTACTGCTGCACCTGTGGATTTTCACAGCAAAAAGAAGTCATGGCAAAGTTGTGATACAGCTTCAGCTTGTGACTCCCCTGTTTTGGGTCTGCATTTCAGTAGAACTGTCTAGTAAAAGCTAAGTGCCATAAGTCTAGATCAAGAAATCTAGATCAAGAAAGTGTGTTTTGTTTGGTTTTGAGACATTCGTATGAAAATAAAGGGGAGGAATGACACTATATTAGGTTTGCCATCATTAAACAGTGGAACAGAGAAACCTGTAGTTAGTTGATATGCAGTCCTGTGGACAGAGGGTGCAGGGGCTGGCCTGAGTTTTGTGGCTGCCGCTTCCACAGGTGGCATATCTGCTATGCCATCCCACTGAGCGCATTGGCAGGCGGGTTTGAGCTATATTGAAAGTTCTGTCCTCAATTTATTCATCTCTAATTCTTCCTCTCTTTGCTATAACGTGTTCATGAACTTCTAATAATAAACAAGTCCCAAATTGCTTTTCTGTTTGCAAAGCTGCAGTGTATTGCTAGAGCTCTGCGAGGTTAGAGCGCCCACGTGATGGACTCTGCTGCGATGCTCTCGTAACACCTTCATTGCAGGCTGCGTCCTGACTCACTTGCTACCCCCTGCAAGTTATTCTGTAGGTCAGGGCAAAATTTAGATCACTAATTTTGTTATCTGGTGCATCTGTTTAAGCCAAACAAAAAGCTAACTTTAAAAAATGTGACTTTTGCTGCTTTGGGGGTAGAATTTCAAGCTTGCCAAAGGAACATGTGTCAGCAATTTTAAGCTTAGCAGCCATGTAATTTTGAAATGTACTTATATTTATAGATGGTCCTTGATGATAAAAACTGAGAAATTTCCACTAGCTGTTTGAATTACACTTTGGTCGCTGCTTTTTGATCAGTAATGTCACACCAGGAATTTCTATTGGTATGGAAATAATTCATAACAAACAACTCTTTTGTTTATATGACAATGTTGTTATGTCCAAAGAGAAAAATGTTTTTAGTGGTTTGATTTGGCTAGCTTTTATGGATTGTCATTGAGTTCTGCATAGATATTCTGTCTTTACTTACGCTGTCAATATATTATCTTTATCTATGTGTCACCTCTTGTAAATAGCCACAATTTAGAGAAATGAAAGGCTGTTAATTAAGGGCCTGGGAAAATGGTCTGTGGTTCAGGAGACAGGATGCTGCCTTTATGCAAGGTTTTCTCTCATGCAGGTAAGTGGAGTGAATTTGAATCTCAACTCTATCCCCAGGCCCAGGATAACTGAAGTGAGAAGTGCTGTATTGCGACTTCCTTCCAGTTCACACCTGAATTGTACATTAATACACACATCTACAATAATATATAGCTCAAGAGGGGAAATAATATAAATATATAAACTTTGATAACCTTAAGAATAAAATGCTGCTACAAAGCTCTTTATTTAAAAAATTTCACCTTTAAAGGGCTTTGTAGTGATTTTTACTTCCATTTGTGAATGGTGGTAAATATTTTCAGTGAAAACAATTCTGAAATGCAAAAGTTTGGCAATAGAATTACTTCAGAACTTAGTTTTTTTGGACAGAGACTTTTTATTAAATCTAATGAAAAAGGCTTTAAGTATATTCTAGGATATTTCATTTCAAACAAACATGTATCTTGTATTGTTATAAATATAGTTATTGTTGTATCACAATGAAGGCTTTAATGTCATGGGTTTCTATAACTCCAGTTACTGGTAGATACTGTTCCCAATCTAAACATGAGACTTGCATGCCTGGGGGACGAGCTCTAAGACAGAAGGCTCTGTGTCCTGTCAGTGCGTTTGGCTGTCTGTTGGCTGTATAACTGTTGTCCTACTGTCTTCCTCTTGCCCCATCACTTTGTGACCATATCCAGCCCTGAAGCACAGTATATCTATGTCAGGGGGTCGTTTTATTCCACGTTACTAATGTGTGAGATTCTGTATTCATCCGTTGGCAATTGACTTGCAAATGCAGAAGCTGAGTCTGTCTGTCCTTTGCTGATAAGCAATAGGATTCTAGGCAATACCTGATCTGAAGTTTTCTGTAACTGCCTTCTGTTCCCTCTCAGAAGTATGGAGAGACTAATCTGTGCTACTGCTTTGCTATCTTTTTGGTGATTTATGTTTGTTTGTTGGATGGCCCCGTTTACTGTAGGAATGTCAGTGCCCTCCGTCACGTCCTCTCTTGAGACACCTTGTCATGGTCACTGTCATCTCTCTTCTATTCTTTGTTTTTGGAGTGAGGTTCAGAGGTCCAGGGTCAACTTGCACCGATCTGCAGTCTGACCTTGTGTAGATCCAGGGTTGCTGTGCGGTGAGTCAGGTCATCTCACTGATTCAGCTGAAGATTAATCTGTAAAAACCGCTATTGTGTCATGCTCGGGCCTCAGCACAGGTGTTGCTGTGACGTGTATCTCACTGGCAAGAAGGGAGCTTGGTCTGGTGTATTCCTGACCATCGCCACAATCCTGTGTGTGCTGAGGTGCTGCTATGCTGAGAGCATCCTCCTGTGTGAGGTGGACATGAGAGCAGCAAAGAAAAACAACTCTCAAGAAAATGATGCTTTATCTGCAGTTTTGGTAAGGAATGGAGGAAAAACACAAGTTTAAAAAGCTGTTTTTTCCTGTCGCTGACTCCTTTGTCTTCAGGCATTTTGACCCAGCCTTAGAAATTGGCCTTGAGCCAACATGAGTAAGAAAAGAGCAGTTTTATGACTCACTTAAATCATTATTAAACCAGTACATAATTTATTTGAGAAGAGCAATATCCATCTTTTTTTGTTGTTGTTTTCTGGTTTTTTTTCTTCCTAAATGGGCTGATGACACTTAGTTTATGAACATGTTGCTGTCTTGTATCTACGTCTTGCTGTATATGGTATTAAATGCATGTGCTACATAGTCCCTCTGGCTTTTTTAGGACGAATACTGGACTTGAAGACTGGAACTGTAAAGAAGGAGGGTCAGCAATCCTCAATGAGAATGTGCATGGGATCGAGGCGCTCTTTCATTTGCAGAATGAGGTATGGATTTACTTTGTGTTCCTGCAGTGTTTCCAGCTCCTTCCCAGATTATAAACTTAAGGCATTTTGTTGACTAATTTGACTGTTTAAAAACTGAAACTGTCATGACATACTCCTATTAAACATTTCCAGAATGCTTGCTTTTGTAACTCAAGTAAACCTGAAACCTGCCTTTCATTCTGGTTGATGACTAAAGCAGTACCCCCTATACGTGTAGCCGTTATTTTTATCAGTGGGATATGTTGTGCGCTTTCCCCAGAAAACTGTATGACAACTTTGCCCCTGGAATGCAAACTGTTGTCTGTTTGAGTCAGATTATTCGAATCAGTGCTTTGGGACCAACACTTTCACAAGTGTAACGAGAGCCCCACGTTGTGTGTTTTTTCAGCAAACCAATAATATTAAAAGAATCTTAAACAGGAATTCAGTTGCAAACTTGCCAGCCATGTAAGAAACTAACCTGAGCCTGGTGTGAATTAACCAGATGTCAGCTGGTCAATTCTAGCTAAATGAGTAATTGTTAAAGGGTTTGTTTTGCAGTTTTCAAACTTTTCCTGCATTGCTCGGACTTCTTAGAGATGTGTCTGTCTACTGTTTCTGACTAGGGCTCGTGGGTATTTGTGCTGTTAAATAAAAAGGTCTATCATTATTGCAAAAAGTTGCTCTCCATGTGGTTAATGCGGAAAGTACGTAATTGCCTCTGTATCTTGTATCCCATACACGTGGTGAGAACAGATGATGCAAAAATTGATATGGAGCAAAACACACAAACCAAAATATTTCATACTTTACAGCAGATGCCCATCCTTCTGCTTATGTGGCTCTTCCAGCCACAGGAGGAGGCCAAATATATGACTCCTGGGTGCCCTTGTTAAGGGCTTTATATAGTTTACCATGCCTGCAAGATCAGGCACGGTATAGATCCTGTTATGCCCAGTCCATACAAAGGTCCATCCTTGGTCCATGCTCTCATCTTCACTCTACTTTGTGTCAATACATGCTGGAGAATGGCCATAATTTAACCAAATTATCAGTGCAGGAGAGTGAAGTAACGCGCTGGCTCTGTGGGTAGAGTTCTTCAGACAAGGACATGCCGAAACGGCAGCAAAGGGCTAGGGCTACGTGGCATTCCGATATCTTTCTCCCCAGCTGTAGTGGTCTTGTTTTAAGGAGGAAAACCTCTTTTCAAAACAGCTCCTTTTCTCAGTGCTCCACAGTGTTGAGGTTATAATCTGCAGAAATGGGAACTAAATTTGCCTGTTAAAATCCAGTATCATGCATACGTCCTCTCAAGTAATGTTAAAAATGTTTTTCTCTGTTGCCATCAATAAATATAATGTGATATTATATATAGTGTAATTTCTCTAGAAAGCAGAAATTTAGATAGAAAGATGAGGTCTGATGTTTGCATCAGCAGGCATCTCCTACTCTGACAAGGAGTCAGCAACCTCCTGTCATTGCCAAGGATGGCTGGGAGTTAGATTTTTGATTGTCATGTAGCCAGGTTGATACAGGGACAGGAGCTTGATGTGTTTTTAGGCAGAGCAGCTCCCAGTGAGTGGCCAGCACAGGAAAGATGCTGCTGCCTGGCAGCAGTTTCTCTCTGAAAGACAGAAGTGCGTGTCTCCTGTAGGGTTACTACTCTTAACTGCTGATTTTAGGGAATAATAAATACAGCCAAGAGAGAAGCACTTGCAACACGGCTTCCTCCTAGCTGCGCATAGTGATCATGTGAGGAGGACTTGTCTGTGCAAAGAAAACAGGTTTAATGTCCTGTTTACTGAGGTTTTCCAGCTTTTAAAACAACAAATCAAATCACACTTATTTCCTGATGCTCTGATTCTGTAAACTGCAGAGCATGAGATTGATTTTATACATGCCAGTAGCCGCATTGTTTTTCTAATTCTAAATCTTATTGTAGTTGTTCCTTCTCCTTGGTTGTGGCTGGTTTAAGAAAAAAAATCCTTGTGGGAAAAATTACTTCAAATAATGTGAAAATAACTCAAAACTTTCCTTGTGATTACTCTTCATTGTTATTGTTCTTTTTCCATTGAGAATAAACTCTTGTTTTCTTACTTTGAACTATTTACTTGGCTACAAGTTGTTATAGTTATGCAGTTAAACCCAATTAGAAATATCACAAAATATACAGGAAAAAAGTGTTAAAGCTACCTGTGTACATAGTCCATTCTTGGAAAAACTAGATTAGTGTATGACATGCATAATTTCTCTGTTTAGGGAGGTTACACTGACATTGTTTTGTGTGGATACCTTATTTTGGGACCTGATTTGTATTCTTCTGTAGTTTTCACTCTTGTTTTATAATATTTTGAGGACTCTTACAGTGTAGTTATTCTTAAACTAGTCTTAGAAATTTTTGTTTCAAGTTATCTTTAAGTTTGGGGGAATTCTTTATATAGTTACTGTGAAAATTATTATTATTATATGATTTCATGAAATATCATGAAAATATTTGTGATACACACAAGAAGCTTAAGCTGTGGAAGCGGTGAGTTCTAAGGAAACATGTATAGGATTTCCTCTCAGAAATAATCTATTGCCATGTGCTCATGTGTACCAATTAAGCTGTTAAAATGCATTTTTATCCAAGCCATTAATATTCATTTTTGAGCCCTTTGAAATATCAATTTACTTTTTAGATGTGGAAATGCTCCTTTGGATCACTTACCTCTGAACAGAATAACCACCATGAGAAAAAGATACAGGTACTATTACTTAATTTATTACCAAAGCTAGTTACTCTACACATGTTCATTTTTCTCTGGACTAATGTTCGATTGAGTAGTATTAGCTCAACAAACAGTTGTATTAACATACAGCATATAAATAGAAATGAGTCTCAGGAGAGAAGAACCTGCCACTGTGGCAGTGCCACAAGCTCCTCGAGCAGGCCATGAGGAAGTCACTGAACTTCTTTGTCTTAACCATCTCCATCAAAATAGAACTAATTATCTTCCTCCCAGAGGTGTTGTGGAAGGCAGATGAGTCTTGAGTAGCTCTGTAATGGAGCTGGCTACAAAACTCTGGGTTGAGGGTGGCTGTTTCTCTCATAACTTACAAGTATCTAAATCTTTAGTAGAAGTTTAAAATTATAAAGTGTTTCTGTGGATCAGTCAACATTTTTTCTTGTTTCCTTTTCATTTAGGAATGGCCTTGGCCCAGTAAAAGAAGGTGAAGCACAGTATGCTGTTGTCCATTGCACTGGTTATATCAAGGCTTGGCCACCAGCAGGTATGTATCTGTGCTGTACTATCTACAAGATGAGAGAAAATGTGGTTAAGCATCCTCTTGCTAATGGAAAACAAGGCTGGGGTAATGGGACAAGGATGGGGAAATCCTGTCTGTCTCATCTGGATAAGCTTTTGTATCAAGAGTCAATTGCTTTACACACTCACGATCTCCTAGGCTTTATGTATGAAATGTTTCTCAGTTTCATTGACCCAGAGAGCTTTAGGAGTTGTCTTGAGTAATGAATTACAGCATCTGACGCCAGAGGTGCTCAGTCTGATAACCTACGTAAAAATGACCGGATTTTAAGAAGATAAATACAGACCTCTTGTACCTCTAAGCAAAAGCAACTAGTGGTTTTGTGTTTAAGTTCTGAGTTGCAAACGCTGATGTTTGAGAACATTTAGTTTCAACTTAAGTGCATGTATCCACTTCAAAGTGGTGGTGTTAATGGGGAATGCTCAGCCTTTGTGTTAAGTTCTGTTTTGAGGCTGTTTTTCTGGGAAATGAATCTTGGCATCTTGCTTTGAACTACAAGCGTTTACCTCTGTAACTCAACATTACAGATGGGAATATTTCCATTAGGAAGTTCAGGAACAAGGAGACAGTAGAGTTCATCCAGGCATCATCATGGACTGGGGTGGCTGACCTTGGCGTTTGCAGTAGTTGAATAAGTTGTTTTTAATATGACTGTGCCTCCTGGCATGAATGAGACCATGAGTTGTCCTGTTCTTTTGTGGTTGTGTACCACAAACATAAATCATATTTACGCAGAGGTTCGGAATGCTAAAGTTCGCTTATTCTGGATGTGTACAGCATTGTACAGATTTAAGCATACAGATGTAAACTTGGTAATTTCCTGGTGAATTGCAATTTCAAATATTAGATAATAGTTTTTTTTAGCAATGTTTTCTCATCTCACGCACAAGCACACACGTGTGCACACACGTGCATGCACATGCCAGACAAACAAAACTGGAGCTTATGAATGTTGCTATAATTCATGCAGCCAAGCAGAATAAGGGTAATTTGTTTCATATGTGATTGATGGTTCAGAACCACATTACAGACAGCAAAAAGCCTTCCTTCATTTTGCTAATAAACTTCACATACTTCAGTGTGCTTTAGAAGTCAAAATGCTTCAATTTCATTTCAATTTCAGATGAGAGAGCAGAACAACATGTGTAAATTGCTCTGTCAGAATGAAACCAAACATTTTATATTTTTCACAAAGAAAAACTTTTTTCTACTAGTATGGTCAGATATAAGTGAATTCAGCCATCCTACACAGAACGTTTCTTCAGAAAAAAGTGCAGGTGGAATGAGATGCTTGCAGTTCCTGGCTCAGCTGAAATGGAAAAGCTGCTGCAAGGGGTAACATGTATTCCTACGTATGTGTCAGCAGTACAGCCACTGGTGGTTGCTTTTATAGGGGAGTGGGTAACTGCAGTAAAGCAGCACAGGTTCCAAAGGAGCTCCTGGAGCCCCATGGTTGGGTATCACCCTGTAAGTGCCAGTTTAAATAGCGAGGTTCCCCGGCTCCAGCTCTTTCCAAACCTCACTGCTCTTTTATGGTTAGAAACCTCTCTAATTTCTGGTCTTCATTAGTCTGTGCAGTTTACGCCAGTGTATTCTTGGCCTAGTATTTCTCTTAAGGTCAAACAGGAGTTTTGCTGTCTTGTTTCTCTGTCTCTTAAATATTCTGTTGCATTTCCAGATAGAAGTCATGTCTGTCAGCCTTGACTTTACTCAGTTATACAAGCCTGCTTCTTCTAATTTACTCTATTATGATGCATTGTCTTTTCTTCTCTTTATCCTTATATCTTTTCTCTGAACTTGTCCTGTTTTAATTTAACCTTTCCAACTATGAGTGACCAAAACTTTGTTCCAGATAAGACTGTAGTGGACAGAATTTACTCTTTCCTGTCAATATAGGATATTACATATTTTGTATGGTGCATCCTACTGCATCCTGAATCACCTGCTGTGCATACAAGGCTACAAGGCTGCCTTCATCTCAGTTTTTCTCAGCACAATTCTTCCAGTTCATTGCTATGAATCGTTTTCAGCTACGTTTTGTAATATAAGCTTTCATCCTGTTTGTATTGCTATAGTTTATGGTAATTGTTGGTCTCCAAGCACATGCTTGTGCATTTAGTAATGTTGAATTTTCATTCCATTTCTGTTACTCCTCAAGATCACATGGTGAGCCCCTTATGATATCCCAGAGCTCCTCCAGAATGTCTATATTACACTCATAAGGGATGTTAGAATTTTTGGAACTCCTGTGGAATTTCAGCGGTCTTATATGTTCTTATCCAAACCGTTAGTCATTACAGTCATGCTTGGCTTAACTTCAGTTCCCTTGACTTGGGGAGCTGAATGTGGATATCCAAAGGCTGAATTGGTCCCCACTACATTTGAGTAAAGCGGTGGCAAATACCACTGCGTTTGCTCCTATTTCCGATAGTAATTCAACCATAATGTGCAAAGCAAATGAAATAACTGCAGGAGTAATTGAATTTGCTAAAGCTCTTCTACACTGTAATAAAATTATTTCTGTTCAAATCAGGTAGAGAGTAGCAAACCCCTGGGCTTTGTGTGGTCTTTGGGAGTAAATGGATTTATGCCAGATCACATATGCTTTAAAAATCAGCCAGGGAAAGGATCATTAGCATTTATTTTTCAGTTGCCAAGTGGACAGTCTATATTCCATATCCTTTTCTTTCAGAGCGTGCAGTGTGTCACTTGAGTTATGCAGCTAAGATAAACCTTAAGAGAGAACTACATACTTTTATAAAAACAAGTAACAAATATTTATCAAATGCATTCAATCTGCCTTTGTTTAACACCTCTATTTTCTCCTCCTGGGTTATATTGCATTGTCTGTGGCCAATGTGTTACATTTTTGTTTAGTCCCACAGTGAGTGTAACAGTAGTGATGCAGAAGTTCCAAGACAAGAACTGCTCTGCAATCAATATTAATATGATAATAGCTGATTTGAATATATAACATAACACATCAAGATTTGAAGATACCTCTGCTGTCAGTAGTCCCTGCTAAATCTCTGATGAATCTTAATATTTAAATCAGGTAAAAACAAACCAACTAGACCGACTGGCATCAGTATGACGATATATTTTTAGGACTGGATTTTTTTTTGTTTTGTTTCATTGGCCTGCACAGAAATGAACACGGAGCATGTAGGGCCGATGGGCAGCACCTGCCTTGCTTGTATTTCACTTATATTTGAGGAGCAGATCTGTTCTGGCTCATTTTGTTAATGCGTGGGGTTGGTCTTTATGGAGGAGACAAATGCAAAAGAGATCAGTTATTGCAGCTCGGCTTTCCAGACATTTATACCATTTGTTTCTTACATGGCAGATGCATGAGAATAAACCCTGATGGTGCCATGTTGGCTTATTCTGAATGGGGTAGAAAAGATGCGTTATTTGAAATGGGCCAAGTACCAATCCCAGCCTTTGCTCCTCTTTTCCATAGAGCAGAACAGCTGAAAGATCTTGTGCCGCTCAACCTAGAGACTGCTTCAAACTTATAACCAGTCACAGAACCTACAAATGGGAACTTATTTGTTATCATGCAGTTTTAAACTTAAGCAAATGCTTTTTTCTTCCCCCCTCCCCGCAAAGAGAATCTTATTTCTGGAAGGAAAGGAATCTTATGTGCTCCATATGGTATTTTCCTAATAGATTTCTTCATGCCGTAACAATTGATGGAAAATATTTGGTTGAGGGAGAAGCTACAGTCTGTCAGGATGTTACTAGTTTTTTGTAAATCAGTGCCAGCACCTGAAGAGGGGAAAAATAAGAAAAGGCTTGAATAGATACTTATTTCAAAAACTTAAAATAATAATAATCGTGAACTCAAATGTTGAAATCTTTTTGTTTTTTTCCTTTCTTTTTCCTCCTTAGTTTTTTTTTTTTTATCTTAAAAAAGAAACATCTTAGTTTTCCAAGTCAGACTTACGGTAACGTCTTAACCACAACATGCCAAAGTTGTTAGATTATTTTAAAGTTTTTGCCAGAATCTGGACGTTTGCGCAGAGTATTCCCATTTCCAATACAAAACAAAATAGTTACTTGAATATTCGTGGCAGTACTGTCATCTTTAGAATTTTATTTTAAAATAAAAGAGCAGCATATTTTTAATGGGGATTTTTTTCACGAGATTTGCTCCTTGGTGTGCTGTAAACATCCATAGAACTTTTTTGGAAATCCTTTTTTCACTGCTGTGTAAGAGAAGCTTCTTTGGGAGGTGGCATCATGCAGCCTGGCGCTATCAGTAAGTGTTTAGGAGGAGATTGGCAGTTTTGGGGGTTGCTAGTGACTGCTGGGGATTTAATTCTGCCTTTGTGAACACCTGTAAATCATTTATTTTTTGCTATAGTGCAGTGAAATCACAAACCCACTAAAACTATTCTGTATCTCACCGAAAATCCATCTTGATCCCTTTAACCTGTAAGGCAGGATGAAGCTGTTCTGGTGGTAGGGCCAACTGGAAGCTCAGTGGGGAAGACTTAAAAAGAAACAATAATAATTTCCTTATGCCCACCCAAGCACATGGCGTTGCCCTGTGGGATACTGCTTGCTGGCGTCCCACGGACATTAGGAAATTAAATATAACCTGTAACTGCACAGTGTTTTATTTTGATGTTCAGTTGTAGGCTTAGCCTTGCAAATTGTTCATAGTAACCTGAACAAGCATAGCACTATGTTTGTTTTCCAAGAGGAGCATATATTTGGTGTTTAGAAAGAACGCCTCTCTCGGGGTTACGTGTAAGGAATATGAATAACTTGTGTTTATTTTGCTTATACTTTCTAAGGTCATTTTCATGGCCTTGCACCTAGATGAACTTTTTTCGGAAATACTGATGTCTTGATGAACTTACAGAGCAATATTAGGTTCTATCAAGAGCAGGACAATTCAGCATTATGTGCAATGCACATACCTGTATATCTGTCCTTTCTGGAGTACATTCATTAGGAAGTGTATTAAAACAAAAGTAAATCTCTTCTGCAGCTTCATCCTCATATATAAGGACACGCACAGTAGAATCTTTGTAGCTATCAGAGAGGCAGTAAAGAAAGTAATTTCCATACTGGGAATACTCTCAATAAGGCCAGGCCTAATTTGCAGGCGAGCAGACAGTTGTTTTGGCATCTAGACACTTAGGGAAGGGTTAGCAATTCACTGGGTCAGGTACTGATTAATTCCAGGCAGATTGTTTTTTATTCAGAGTGTGCCTTGTGGCATAACACAACTAATAAATTTTCCAGTGTGTTATAAAGACTTAATGTAATCCATCTTGAAGAAGGAGCTGGGGGGCGGGGGGAGAGTGAAATTTAGAACAACAGCTTCCCTTGCCAACATTGAGTTCCATCAGGAATGGTGTTTCTTAGCTAGGTTTAATTTTGGAGATTGTTTATGTTGCTTTGAGTTTATTTGGGCAGTAGCAAGCTTGAACCAAGTTCCTAAAAAGGGAAGTGTTGTTGAAAACTGCAGCAAAAAAGATTTTGCAAGGTGGAAGCCATCCAGCTGAGTATCTGTGCTGTCCTTTGCAATATACTGTGCCACTAAGGAAGTGACTGAAAAAGCTTTTGAAATGAAGGGAGAATGCTCTGAACTTGTCCCTTTCAGGTAGAAAACCTCTATTTAAAAGGGGAAATTTTGGTTAGCATTAACCAACTAGAAAGTCTAGTTTAAAAAAAAAAAAAAGGCAAAATTTTAGACAACAGAGTGCCTAAAATTATTTTCTTAAAATCACTCTTGGGCCTCTGTGTTGAAGTAGCCCCATTCCTAGAGGCACCAGCCATGCACTCAGAGGAACTTTCAAAGTTGCCTGGAGCTGGAATCACTCACCATCTTTCACATCGGACTGCCGAGTTGTCTGCACGTAAATGTGGTTATTTCAGACACCAGCTTCTCCAGTGCATCTTCTTTTGGCTAGTTAAGTTACATGTTTGCCACGGTGCAAGGTTCAAAGCTGAAGGAGTAATTGGAGGAGGTGTCTCCACAACGGATGGAGCCCCTGCAGCCAACTTCAGCGAAAGTGTTACAGTCGTTTCTGCCATTCTCCCCTTCTTTCTTTCCTCTTTTCTTTAGTATCCTCTGCTGCATTTCTCTCGCATCAGAGTCAGTCCTCCTCTCGAAACTGCCACGTCACTTAATTCATGCTTCTATTCACAGCTTTGTAAAGTGAAACTGTTGGATTCCATTTAACATGCCCTGAAAACTGCACATAATTCTTAGTTAACCATTTTCTACCCCTCTGAGATGAAAGTTGTTCATGTGCTCATTGCTTACTCTCTGCAGCTCACCCTCACACACTTATGCGAGCAGATACACATGTGTCTGCCAAATTTCTGCCTGATGTGGACACTTTTCAGGAGATGCTTTTGCTGCTGCTTTTCCAGACTGATTCTGTCCCTCTCTCTTGTCAAGAGGCATCTGGGTTCTCTTTCCTTGTATACTGTACTTGTCATTAGCTGCTTATTAGGTCTTAGAATACTGAAGAAATAACTGTGTGTAAACACAGCAAGGAAAGCAAAAGATATTTATGTAAAATTTATCCCTTAGCTCCAGTTTCATATTGGTGTTTTATACTCAGTGCTACACTGGTGTCTCAGAGGATGAGACCTGTTTGTGTTTGGACTCTATTTTATAGTTTGTCTTGTATGCAACAGAAAAGAGGCTGGAATAGGGATGTGTGAAAAATCAAAACACCGCTTTATAATCTGACTGCTTGAGGAACCTCATTCTTACTGACTGCAGGTGATGCAGAGCAACCCTGCATGTGACTGCAACCTGTGCTCTTTTAGGGGATAGTTTATATGGTCCAAGTTGGGTGAAGGCTCTTCAGTAAAAGCTTTGGTCCCTCAGAACTCAGGGAGGGGCATTTAGCAGAAACACAAAAGGAAAAGTTCAGTTGAAAAATGACATGCATGGATTCAACCCAGTGTTGTTACTAACTTCTGTGTTTAATGAATGATTGCTTAAAACAAACTCCCAGCATCATACAGTGCTACCTCAAACTTTCCATAGAGCTTCCATGAAAGCATTTCAAAGGAAGTATTCTGGGTTTTATTGAGAGGAATCACTAGGATTTAGAAGTTAAAAAGCAAAGTTCTAGTGTAAAAAACAATTCTGTTCACAGCTCTGTTACTGCATGTGACAGTGAAATTCTTACTCACTTCAGGTCTCTGCTTGTAAGGGACAATAATGTTCTTTGCTTATAAAACTCTTGAGATCCCCTGATAAAACCCTGGGCACCTCTCACTGGCTGTGAATGAGGTAAGGTCCCCAAAATTGTGAATTCTACTGAAAATATATAGCCTGCTTCATTATATAACTTGATAAAAAGTGAAAAATGCCTGTAGAATGGTAATTAGAAACTGATTACCAGAAAAGATTGAAGTCTTTTGATACAAAATAGTTGATTACGAAACTACTTCCGTTCATTTATCAGCATTTATAGCGGTGTTTTCTGAGGCATCATTCAAAGAAGTTGCACGCTGTCATCTTCTGCCTGGTCGAAGATTGACTTGTACTGGGAATTATAAGTTTAATGGGGGAAAAATAAGTTGCTTTTGTTTCGTAATTGGTAGCCGCTTTGCAATTAAATTCATTAGTGCCTTGAAATGTATTTTAAATGATTCACTGCCTGTTGTGACTGAATTCCTTGGAAAACCTTGTAAAAGAGTTTGCAAATCCCTTAAAATCAGCCAGCAGTGTTACTATTGGTAGATGGTTTTTGAAATGTCTCATAGGAAATGGCTATCTTAAAGCTTTGGTTGGGAAATAGCCTTGCTAAAGACTGAGCTGACTAACAAGTAAACAGAGCTAATCTCCTGAATGCTCCTATTTGTGAAGCACTGGCATGGAAAACAGTGCACATGTACGTTTTGAAATTATTCATTTGTTTGTGACAGCTACTCCTGTTACACAACTGAAATGACCACTTGGTAAAACATCCACACTTTTTCAGTCTTTCAACATATTGACCCAGATTTTGTCGATTATAGAAAAAAAGTCAATCCAGCTGTTAAGTGTGAGTACAAAGCTAACGGATAATCTGAGCTGTGCCTTGCTTAAGAATGATTTTAATATATTTATTCATAAAAGAAAACGGAGCACAATGCGTATTGACATAACGTATTAAATGACACCGTGGTTCCAGTAACGTGCTGTAGAGCAGCAGTCACGGGAATGTTCCCATCCGTGGGCCGCTATAACGGAATTTGTGCATCAACTTCCTCTTCAGCAGCCAAGGTTGCTCTGTATGTCTGCAGGGTGTGTAGGACAGAATATAACTAAGAAAGATTATCTGATATGAACCCAGAGATAATGTTTCAATCCTAGAGAAAATGAGTTTATTTTGTATCTTCCAAAGTACCTGGAATTAGATAAAACCAAGGCAGCAGCATCTCTTTTCATTCTGTTTTCCTAAGTGTAATGGTGTTTGTTTTCTTTAGGAATGACTATACCAGAAGAAGATGCTGATGTTGGACAAGGTAGTAAATATTGCCTCGTGGCAATAGGAAGGCTTCAGGTAATGGCAGTGTTTCATTATATGAACTATTTTGAAAGCATCATCAGTGCTATGGTTTAGCTGTAAAGGATTTGATCAGAGATTTGTTTTTCACATTTCTCCAAAATAAAGGCCCCTGATGCTTGTGTACAGTCAGTGACTTTTTTTAGAAACTGCTGGTAAAGCAAATTGAAAATGTTATACTGCTATTCAACTCAACAACAGTAATGAAAATGCTTCTAATTATCACACATGCCGTCCTCAAAGTTAGTGTAGGCTGGGACATTCTAGATACTGATAAACTTAGGGGTGCAGGTGACATAGGTGGTAGGTTGAAGTAGCTCCTGAAGTTGATACACTGCCCACTTTGCTCTTCAGCATACTCTTTCTCTCTGTAATTGACTACTTGGAAAGCTATGGTTGTAGAGGTTATTTTGAAAATAATAACTAAGACAGTCAAGAGGTATTTCACAAATTACAGCTTTGTTCTTAATATGTAATCTGTTGTACATTCAGATATGGTGTCAGTGGGGGAAGCTGTGGAAATAAAATTTTACTTCCTTTTTGTCATGATTGTTTTAAGTGATACATTTTCTTCCTTTTTCTTTGCTAATAAAGAGCTCTGAGCTGAAATCAGAGCAGTTAAGGTGAATTTCTGTTATCACAGCAGTGAACAGGCTGATTTTTATTTCCCTGATCTGGCAATTCAGCCATTAGTTAAAGTCTTTGAGCCTACTGCGGGATTTCTTGTTGGCCTGCAGTCGTTGCCATCTGTTTGGATGGCATCAGTTCTCACAAGGTAGAATGACCCTTTCACTGGAGCACAGGTACCAAACCAGTTTTGTTTGACGTGAACAACCTGCACGTTAACGAAAGTGCTATCGCTTCTGCAGAGTTTGTCTCCACTGTGACAGAGCCACAGGAATATTGCATGTTTTTTGACTTAATTTTACTTTTGTCATCAAGAATAAAATATTCCACTAATGGAAAGAGGCAAGTTACAGTGATTCGTATGTTACATGTGCCAAAAAAGATGATTTCCCAGAAAATTGCATTAGTAACATGGAGTGTCAAAATATCTGTTACCTAAGAGAAGCTAGCAGGCACTATGAAAGGGAGGACAAGAGGAGGCTCTGGCCTTGAGTTTAATCATAAAGGAGTCAAAGTGCACAAATTAAAAACCAAGCTCTATAATTGAAATCCTGCATACAACTTACTGTAGTTCAAGGCAAGACTAAAAAATGAGATTTTATTCTTTTTGCAGGTTAAGAGAGATGACCCTGAAGGTTGTAAGAAAAGGATGGTCTCATTTGTAGCCCCTCTAGGAAAGGAGATGAAGTGTCCCAGTTGCACAGGTGTCAGGTAGATAGTTGGAAATGATATTATTCACTCTGAGCTTTCAGGAGCATTAGACAATGATAGATAAAAATGTCAGATAGAGCTGCCAATGAAGAAGCGAGTGGGCTTTTTCTGGAGAGCAGCTTGCATGTTCTGTAGGCTGGTTGACTTGATCTCTGGAAATATCTCACCTTTAGTTGGCAAAAGCAGGCATCAAGATGTCCAGCTTCAAGGTGCTTCCAGTATGTGAGGTGAACACAACCTTGTTGGAATCTTCTCCTAAGTGTCATGAAGAGGCTTATTTGCACTGCAAACTAAGCTGTAACCACTCCTGTGTGCTATATCTATGTTGTTTTATTGATGACTTCTGTCAGCAGTTAACAGTCTGCCAACAGATTTTCTTCTTTCTTGGAACAAAATAAGCAAATTTGACTTACAGTGACTATTCTGTGAACTAAATGCTGTGGACTTGATTGCTTGGTCTTAGGTAACCAGCTCTCCAGTGTGCATGGACATGAACGGCATGTCGGTCCCAACTGAGTTCTTGTCTAGACACAACTCTGATGGAGTCATCACCTTCGTTGACCCCAGATGCATCAGTGTCATTGGCTACCAGCCCCAGGTCAGTAAATGGCTGTAAAGGCAGAGACAGCTTAGAAATAATGAAATATATATATATATATATATATTTGCACATTAAGAACAAAAGTAGCAAAATGTGAAATATTTCCAGCTTGTCATTCATATGTCACATGGTAAATGCTATGTGCTTTTCTTTGCTACTCATGCCTTTAAAATTTAGAGGTTTTTTCTTTGTCATGTGGGAAATCACTTTATCCCTTTTAAGTCCAATTTCAGTGCTAACAACAAATTGCTTTAGCTCTTACATTGCTTTCCAGTGAAGACTTTTGTGTGATAGAAAGTTAGCAGTGCTTGGAGTGGGTCTTAGTCCTTGTAGACCTTAACGTCTAACAATTTAATGGACAGTAAAGAAACACCGTTTTATAGCATCTATCTTCCTTCAGGCTTGCATCTGCTCTTTTGAATAAAGGCTAGTCATAACTGAATATGACTAATTACCTGCTAATTACCACAACGCTATCAACATTTAACCTTTTAATCCCAATGGTAACTGTTTTCTGGTCTCAAGAATTGCAGTTTACAGGCAAAAATCATTTTGTTTCTAGCTCATTTGTTTTTCATATTTATATTGATTTTATGTAGCTTTATAGCAACTATTCTTACAAATAATAGTGCTGTAAAATGAGCTTTAATAGACAATGTTAAGCTCTTCAAGACACTATTTTTCAGGTATTAAAAATTCAATTAAAATTTACTTGCAAAATATGTATGTCTATACAACAGTATAAATAGAATGTGGACCATGATACCTACAATCCTTGTTTGGAGGAGTTTGTCCCTGCTTAAATGAGTAATCCCACTGAGGGTGGTGGATCTGGTGTTTGCAAGGTTTGCTTACAGACACGCAATATGGATTTGCACTGTGATTTGTTTTTTTTCTTTTACAAAGCTTTGTTTTATATTTCTAGGATCTTCTGGGGAAAGACATTTTAGAATTCTGCCATCCTGAAGATCAAAGCCATTTGAGAGAGAGTTTCCAACAGGTGCTGAAACCCTGCTCGCTTTCTTCCACTATTTATTTATTTATTTTTGTCTGGGGGAGTTGCTTTTTTTTTTCAGGGTACTTGTTCTGTTATGCAGGAGGAATTAATTTCTTAATAAACTAATGATCAGTTAAACGGCATAAATGATAAACCACAGCAACTGTTAGCTGTATTTTCAGAAATGTCAGTTATACATTTTATTTTACTAAAAATTGAGTGTTCACTGCTAAGTTAAGCTGTTCTATAAATTATTGTTTAAGAGATGCCTGTGTAGATCACATTGGGTGAGTGGAAACCCAAAGTATTTACCTTTAACAAGATGGGCCGTTGTTTGGAAATAGTTATAGTCCTTTGTAATGCTGGGTGTTTTAAGAGGGAAATATCCATATATGCAAAGTTTAGCATCCTCAGGCTTGCCTAACACTCGACCTTACTCTGTTCTTTCTGAGGTTGCTTAAAATTTTACAAGAGGCTTCAGAGAGGATGGGGTTAGCTGAAACTCACTGAGTTTTAAAATGGCGCCCGTAGTACAGTCTGGGACCTAAATACCTGTCACCAAGAGTGAGGTCCTGCTCCCTTTCTTCCCCTCATGCCTGACCTCTTCCCCACCCTTGCTGCTCTCCTGACACTAACACAGATGGTCTTGCTGGGTGACCCACCTAAGAGATTAATCACTCTTCTATGGGGCTGGTTTTCAGGTGGTTCAGCTCCCTGACTTGGTGCCTGACCACACCAGCCGTGTGAGAAGCGCAGCGAGAACACACTTTTTTCACTAATGCTCAAGTGATTGATTGCATTGATTTATGTGAGAGACAGTGACAGAAAGCTGCTGGGCAATAACTGTCAAATATCCATCCCTAAAGTGATTGTCTTAACACAGCTGGTAGCTCACGAGGGCTGGCTAATGAACATTCAAATTAATGACTTGATCCTCACTGTGTTCAATGAGAGTGAGATCAGGCCATGAGAGGCTGCTGTTGTATCCCTGAAGCCACTTGCTGGGGACTTCCAAGTAACTGCTTGATATTAGGCATAAGCATAAATGATTTACTGGATCAGAGACCTACGTGATTTGCTCAAGATCACAAAACAAGACAGTGGAAAAAGCACAGGAGTGAAAAGTTCCTGTTCCCTGGGCCAGAGTTCAATATGAAAATCCTGCACTGTTTCTTCAGCAGGCAACTCCTCCTTTGTATATTTTTGTTCCGTACAGTAGCACTGTGATCAGGGCTGTTATTTTGTTCATGGAATAAGACTGAAGTAAATGGGTTAGCTGTGCACCAGGTGGTTTTTATTCCTGAAGAATGTTAAAAAGTAAAGGTTAAACATAAGCCTTGAATCTTTTCTGGGGTGTGTGTGTTATCTTGTTTGTGTGCACTGGTTTAAGACAGTTCAGCATTTTCCCACCGGAGATATCTGTGCTTTATATATTATTATAGAATTAGTGTTTGTTTAATTCATGCTTCAGGACAATAGATTATTGCAGTTTGTTTTATTATTGTTAATTTGGCCATAGAAATCTTTTCACTGAAAGGTAACTTCCAGTAAACTCCTTTTTTTTTTTTTTTTTTTTTTTTTTAAAAACCCGGT
>JAWLRI010001073.1:670756-724155 GCA_034781795.1 Crypturellus tataupa
TTTTAACTTATTAGGTATGGATACAATACCTTAGTCTTAATGTTTTGTTTTTTAGTTTTTTTTTTTTTTTTTTTTTTGGTTTGCGTTAATACTGTGTGTCTACTTAATATAGTGTGTGTCTACTTAATGTGCAGTAACAGTTAATGTGCCTTTTCCTCTTCCTCCTCTTTTTTCTGGAATAAAATTCAGAAAGAGCACAAAATATGTTTTTGTAACTCTTCAAATGGAGTTTTGTGAATAAGTAGAAGTAATAATACTATCCTCCACAAAATTGCTGCTCTCAGGTCCACGTACTCTGTGAAGTTTAAATGCAATGTATTGAGAGCTGTTTTGTCACATTTTGTCATTTGCATTGCCTCCTGGAAAGAAGGTCCTGAGATGCAGCTGTGATCTCACAGTAACTTCCATGACAACTGCTGAGCTCGGGCTCCGCTGCAAGGTTCTTTTATGGTATTTTAACTAAGGTCGTAGCAGTGCCTGGTGTCTCCCAGTTTCAAAGCACCACAAGAAGGTGGGTCAGGAGTTTCTTTCAAAATTTTTTTTCTAATTTTTGAAAAGGGCAGTGGCTACATTTTGTGAAGTTTGTTTAATTTTTAGAAAAATACTGTAAACTCTTGCAGATTTGCACTTTTTGAGACACTGAAGATGAGACACTGAGTAGCTTCAGCTATTTACTTTCTCCTGATTACAGTCTTGGTTGGAGAGGTTGCTGCCTTAACTGTGTATGTTTGGGTTTGTTTTTGTTTTTTATTAGAGGAAGCATGTAGACATGCAGAGTTGCATTTTTTTTTTTTTCTTGTTCAAGATTTTAGTTTTTAAAATGCTATATATTGGGACATTGTACTCTTTGAACTTGAATAGCAGTTTTCATGTCTTAAATTGAGAGTATGTTAAATCATCATACTATTTTGCTTTTAAACTTGTGTACCATTGCTTATTTGTTTGATTTATTGCATGGCCTTTTTTTTTTTTTTTTTTTTTTTTTCAAAATCCGCTGAAAACTTGACATTCCTATTTTGCTGACAGTATCAGAACCAGGTTGCTGTATAACAGTAAGAGGGAGGGAGGGTTTTGCAGTTTTTGGTCTCTTGCCAGCCTCCATTTCAAAGCTTTTTCTTTCTTGGGAAGATAAATTCATTCATCAGGCAGGGTGGGAAAATCAAGCCCGAATGCGATATTCTCAAGGCCAAGATCAACAAATAGAGTTTAGTATCAAAGGTTCCAGAAAACAGTTATCTGATATCCAGTGGATGCTGTTAGATTGGACATTTTACACAAGTTTGGTTGGTATTCTTTTCGCTGGGTGCGGTAGTAGAAAATTGCTGATAACAGAGTGTGGCTCTCTGAACTCAAACTACAGAAGCATTTATTCAGCAAAAGCTATTTGCTTCAGTATTATTTTGAATTTTTTTCTGGGCATTACTGAATATACTGTATCTCCTGTTTACATTCTGTCATTTAATCCTGTATCTAGCTCTTCGATATGAAATATAGGCCTTTGGTGATGGGGAAAAGGGTTGGAGCGCATCCTCAAACCCCACTATTGTTCATAAAGACACAGAGTAAATACTTTTTTTATGCTAAAGTAGTACTTTTAGGTAAAACAGACTCTAGATAGCTAATAAAAATGAATTCCAGGGGTTAAGTATTAAGACTCAGCAATGAGATATGGTATTTATTTGCAGTAGGCCTTCTCCATGCTTCCCTGAGGCACCTCCAAGATAACTTGGTGAAAAAAGCGATAAAAAATGAATACAAATAGTCCAGGTTAGTGCCAGCCAAATGCCTTTAAACCTTTTAAGTCTTCCTCTGACCTAAACCAATATTAGCTAACATGCACAATAATAATTAGATAATCTGATATTAGACAGCATGTGCAGTGTAGTTGAGTGCCAGTGTGGAAGTACACACTTTACTGCTTGAGCATACTTCTTTGGTTGACTGCTGCTTAAATTCATCCAGGCTGTTGTGTAGAGGGGGCAGATTTAGGTCTCCAAGCCTGGAGCAGGCCGTGGGAGAGTCTGTGGAGCCCAGGACCTGTTTGTTCAGTTTGGACAGCCCATGGTTACGTGGTTGTCCTGGCCATCAGAGCCTTGGTTTTGCCCATGGTGGTGACAGTCTGGGAGTAAAACTCCTTCCTGGATGCTCAACTGTTGCCTTCAATGAAAGTTTGGCAATCAAAGACAAAATCTAAACTGGGTATTACCAGACATCTGAATTCTGACTTATCTCCAAACAAGTAGGCCATCCAAGTGAAAAATTCTCACTCTTTTAATTAACACTTTAAAAATAGACTTTACTTTATTGGTGCTGTCTGCATTCACAGAATGGTGGCTCATTCTTTCACTTACAAAAGACAGCAGCATTTTTTGTCAGCACTCTGCCATTCTAGCTTGTTTTGGGTAGGTTCACAAATAATCCTTCATTTGATTTTGACTGTGTGGCCTATTTTTAGTGCAAAGATGCTAAATTTCCTCAATTACTGTCTTTACTTGTGATGCATAACCATTGCGTAGCTTTGTAAAATCACTGAAACTGTTTTAAGTGGATATTCTTATTTATTTATCAGCTTCAGCTTAGCTCTTTGGAGTGGAGTGCTTTAACTTTGGCAGGTATTGCACACATAATTTTCAAGGCTCATTTCAGCAAAGCACTGCAGCATATACCTAAATATAAGCATGTGGTAGGTTCATTTATATTCAATTATGCCCTTAAGAGCTGTTTAATTTAAGCACATGCTAAATTCCCATTAGATTGTAGGCTTAGCACACTGTTAAGCATTTTGCTGAATCTCAGACAAAGCTCTTGTGACTTTTTTCATCTACAATTATCTCTTTAGCTATTTATCTCGTGTATATGTATCTTGTCTCCATCTAACAGAATCGCTAGATTTTGTGTATTTCTGTGAGTTTATACTTATGATCTGTTTGTTCCCTGCAATCCCTTGCTGGGTTTATGCAACACTGAAAAACTCACCTACACATCAGAGACAGACCAGGGGCTATTTCTTTTTCCACTGTTTGTCTTTCCCATTAACTATTGTCTAAATAATTGATCTGTCCCATTTTTACTTATATTCTTCTTTCATCTCTTTAATTATTGTTTTCCTTTCTCTGATCTTTTTTCTTCTTCTGGTTTCTCACTCAAATGTTTTCTTGAAGAAATTTAGTGAGGTTCTTTATTCCTTCTCCCACTTGCTTGTGGTATCTTGTGCAACTTAAACACTACTTTTGGTTTCCCTGTCCAAATCCTGTGGTGTTTTGTTCCTCTCCTCCCATCCCTAATAATTGCCTCATTGCTTGCAGGGGGCTGAGGAGGCCTCTATCTTACATCATTGTATAAATATATATTGCACATGATAAATATTCTTCTCTTTTTGGCTTGATTGTGTCACATCAATGTTTGGGTTCCCTTCCTTGATATTCCCTCAGAGCTCTGAACTATTCTGAGGAGACTTTTATAGGGCAGTATAACAAAGTTGGGGAGAGTTGGTTATACTATTAGGAACATGAGGTATAAGAGGACATGCCTGCCTTTAGGCAAGAAAGATTGTTTTAAAGGAACAGATGCCCAAGGATGTTTTAAAGCACTTGGTCTCAATAGGAGGTGCTGGTGAAGGACAGTTAGAAGGGAGCAGGTGCTCAGCAGAGGTCTAGCTAGGAACAACACCAAGGCACTGAGCAGGAACTCTAGAAATGGCTTTATTGAATAGATTTCCTTACAGTCAGTGGTGTGAGAGCTGTGTCCCCTGACATTCCCATAAAGCATCTTTTCTTAATCTTCAGGGGCATAGCTGTAATGTCTTCTCAAGTGGAGATAAGAGCAGATACTTTCCAAGAGAGTTACCCTTCTGAGTAATTCGCAGTGTGATGTTGCTCGAGAAACCATGTCAGGATGTGACATCAACTCCCTAAGGTCCAACTACTACCTCTTAATGTGATGGCAGGAGAGACATGCAGCTCAGGCTGGGCTGATACCTCGCGGCTGTCCGGGCAGCAGAAAGCAGCGCCACCCTGAGCGGTGCTTTGGGTCTTTCATCTTGGAGAGATTCTGCCTTTAAGCAGCGTTCAAGAGAGATGTCTCCCGAGTTCTTCCAAATCGTGCTGGGAGAAGGGGCCCCAAGCTGCCTTCCCCAGCCCACTGGCCAACCTTGCTGCCCTGTGATCAAAAGTGCTGAGCTGGCACAAGTGTTTCCTTCTCAGCTATCACCGTTTTCCAGCCATGTTAATAAACTCGCCTAAAAATTGTGGTAACGAAGCACTTCTGCTGGATTGCCTGGAAGGGCTGTCAGCACCCTGTGGAGAGAAGTGACAGAGGTTAATCCATCGGGCACATATGAATCAGAATCCCTAAGGATACAGCAGCCTTTCACTGCAAGGATGTAGTACGAACACCTCTAGTCACATCAGAGGCAGTGTTCAGAGCTTTATAAGAAACGATATTAGTAATCTGAAAACAGATTTTGGCACGAGGATAAAGACTGTCAGATTTTTAGCATCTTCGGGGAGAAAAAAAAAGCCAGATACAGTTTCTAAGATAAAGACATACATACATATATACATATATGTAAGTATCATCCTAAACTTTGATTCTCATGCATGATTTTGAATGTCACATATGTGAAATGGATAATTAACTATCCAAGAAGAAGACAGACAACCTCATAAAATGTGTTTTGTTTTAGGCTTTTGTTTCAGGAGCTGCAAAGTTTGCTTTATGATGTACATATAATTTAAATATTTTAAATATTTATAAATTTAATATATATAAATATTTAAAGGATGCCTCAGTTTGGTTTCTGTCAATTCCTCTTGACAAACATTCCTCACTAAAACTTTCTTATAGCTTCCCTGTTGGGGTAATAGCACAACTTGTTGTTTCCTAAGTCTGTATTAGTCTTATATGAAAATTGGGAGAAGACATTTTCAACAGCAAAGCCCGAAGGTTTCATTTGGAATGAATTCAAAAATGAATTTTGTTAATTTTCATTATATTAGTAATATCCCTACCGTTTCCATATCTTTGAAACCTAAAACACACCACTTAGGCAGTTTACTGTTAATTTGCAATGCAGGTAGCAATCTGCTGTCAGTAACCTTTCCAAATGGTTTTGCAGGTTGTGAAACTGAAAGGTCAGGTCCTGTCTGTGATGTATCGTTTCCGCACCAAAAACCGGGAATGGATGTTGATCAGAACCAGCAGCTTCACGTTTCAGAATCCTTATTCTGATGAGATTGAATACATCATCTGCACCAACACTAACGTCAAGTATGTGCCTTTCCAGATGCTCACGTACATGGTGTTGAAAGAACATAAACATTGCCTTTTTTTTTTTTTTTTGTAAACACTGTAAATGTACATTCACATTTTTGTGGTAGCCTGTTTCTGGTTGCATTTCTTTCCACTATAGCAATACAGTCCGTACCAGAGGGTTTCTGCATCAGAAGTACTTGCAGCTACAGCTGTTTCTTTATCCTTATCTCGTGGTGCTCCCAGGGCCTGGCTGTCCCCAGAGATAACTCACGTATCTGTTATGTCGCTAGCCGAGCCCACTGAGCTCAGTGCAGGCTGTGATAACTAGCCCAGGGCCTCCAGCGGAAGAGCAGCCCTCGCAATATTGGAGAAAGGTGAGCCTGGTTCTTCAGCCAAAGAACAAACTGCAGATCAGTCCTTGTAAGTTTCACATGTGTAGACAAAACTACTGCTACTTGTGAACTGAAGTCATAGGGTGTCGTAGTCCTGGTCATGTTGAGCTAAGTCTACTCTTAGAGCATATAGAAGCAGGCTAAAGTGATTTCCTAGGGTACGTGAAGGAGAAAGACTCCCAATACCCCGTCAAGAACTTGTGGACTCTCCTCAAGTCTGGGGATAGATCCAAGCTCCCATTAAGCGGGGAATGAAATCATCTTTGAATAATACTTGGAAAAAAATCTGTCATTAAGCTTGTTAGAAGGAGACTAAAACAGGTGTTTAGTTCAGCAATTCATGGGACTGCTTCTAAAAGCAGAGTTACCGCTGCTCTGTAGTGAGCCCTTGTGTGTACATAACAGAACAGAGAAACATTTGGTGCCATCTGAACACTGAGCCAGCAACTGCAGAAGCTAATCTGGATTTGATTAATAAAAAAAAAGCTTTTTTTAATATTTACTCTTTCCAATATAAACTTAAATCTTTTTCTAAAGCAAAATCTGCCTCAGGTCTGACCAGAGGTTTTTGTGCCAAGTTTTTAACCTGGAGGAAATTATTGAATTTAAGATTAAGAGCACATAATGGAAATGCTGAATGAGTAGTCTGCAAGGGGAGATGCTCACTTGCAAAACCAAATCCCTGGGGCTTCGGCGTTTGAACTAGCTAGTAAGTGCCTCTCTTCAGGAGCAAGCTAGGGAACAGTAAAGCTGTCTGACTGTGACGCATACCTGGGCTATAAGGGTCTTGGTTTTAGTCACTTGAAAGACAGCCTAACCCTCAGTTTGTACGTCTTTCCCCATATACCCCAACAAGCAGAATTAAACAACTGGATAGTTCAGTTCCTTGAAACAAGCCAATATGTCTTGAAGTCAAATAACTGGGTATTTCTCTGTCAAAAGATATCTGTGCATTTCTGCTATTCCATATTTCTTTTCATAATGATTTGCTAATGAGAAAACAGGCCTGCAAAATAAGAGACTACTGATGAAATTTATCCCATGCTGGTTTCATTGTGCTCGATTCCCAGGAGCCCAGAGGTCAGAAACTCTGACTTAGGCTGTTGCATTGACTCTGGGAATGTTTTTTTTTCTTCTAAAACTTGACTATACTGTTCAACTTGGCATTGCACCATTTACTGTAATAAAGAGGATTGTGCCAACTTCTGTCTCTTATTATATCTGTTTTAATATGTTTGAATAACAACCCAGAAATGTTGACCTAATATGGAAGTTGCCTGCTGCTACTTTGACAGAGGACGTTCCTTCCTTTCTATCATGTTCAAAATGTTCTAGCCTTATGGCAAGATACAAACTATTGTTTGTTTTTAAATAGCAGAAAGAATGCTTTATTCAAACTTTTCACTCTTTTTTCCTCTGTTCTCTCCCGCTTCTCTAACAGATGTCCAAAGAGGACTTACTATAATGCAGGGTTATTCCTGTCTCTCTCTGGATTTTGGCGGGGGCAGTTGCTAAATTCACATTTCCTCTATGCCCTGGGGAGGTGCATAACTTGGGAGCTGTGGATTTCTGCCTCCTCGTTCAGCCTCTGCCAGAGGTGGTCACTCTGTGCCAACCCCAGCGTTTGGGACCGTCTCTGTGTGGCAACGAGTGGCAGGTGCCATGAACTCAGCAAAGTGCTGCTCCCAGGGACCAGGCAGAAGAGTGACTTCCGTTGGACATTCATAGGCAGTTGTGCATGAGGCAAATACTGGTTTGCCTGGTTACTTGGAGCATGTGTCCAGCACCACAAAATACAGCTTTGAGTCTGTTAAAATTCACCATGAATTTTAAAGATGGAACCCCCGATAATCTATGCTTAAACCCATTTTTATCTTTAGCATACTTTAAAGCCACGAGTGCACACACCTGTGTGTCTGCCTGTAAAGGGGGAAGTTCTCAAATTTTGCATTTATGAGTGAAGAATGATTTTTTGAAAAGACTATAGAGGGCAGTGGTGGTTCCAGTTGGGGGGGAAGGAGGTGATTGATTTTTGTTGTTTGTTTTGTTTTGACTTTCTTTTAAGGATATTCCTTGGGAGCTTCAAACAGTCAGCTTTTCAAATTTGCCTTTGGTACGGAAGGATAATGAAACATTAGGTTCAAATGTTCACTTAGTTCCTTACAAGAAAAGAAAAGAAAACTTCGCTCAGTTTCTCTTGGGTGCAGTCATCCAAGAGAAACTTCCTGGAGAAATGAACCATTTAATGTTTAGCATTTGTGCTCTGTTCTGCTGAAAAGGAGAGTCCCCAGTTAGACCACATCTTCCTGTTTGATTGGGGTTGAGTTCCCAAAAGAAGCAGTAATTATGATTAACATTTATGTAAGAAACATAAAAAGTAGCATTTGAATAAAACCATCCATCATGGTGACGAATTAATGATTTCTTAAAGACTTTATGTACATGGAAAAAAAAATTTTTCCTGGCCTCATAGAAACTTTGATGCCTTCACTTTTCTAAGCCCCAAAGTCCTGTGTTCCACTGTTCCAGGTTATGAATTCTCCAGTTGTGCTGGGTGTCAAGATTTTCATCGAGTGAGCTGGCATAGGTCACCCCTGAGGTAGGACTGAGGGATGAATCAGGCTGCACTTGTGGCAGGGATATTTCCTGGTTCTGAAGGGCCAAAGTACCAGTGATCACTTATTTGGATAAAATTCCAGTCTGTGGTAGTGGAGTTACTCTCTCATGATCCCTCTGCCACCTGTGAGCAATCTGACCTCTTAAGGCTCCATATGGACCATTTACAGAGGTTAATCTAAAAGAGAGAAATTTTAAGAGTTACTGTAAGAGAACTTTAAAAGCCTTTGTTGCGGACATTGCATTTGTCCCTTTTTGTCTGAACTAGATACAAAAATGTGTGCTGTTATTAGGTAAAAAATGCTTGATAAGGATACAGTGGTGTTTGTTTCCCACTGAAGAGTCTGTGAAAAGTTCAGATTTTTTGGTTACTTTGATACACGGCAAACAAGCAGTGTTTAGGCAGAGGGAGATAATTCAGCTGAATCTCTCCAAAGTCAAAAAGAACTTTTGCAGTATCTTCCCTTCTCCTCCAAATACATTTACGTGAATAAGCTTGTATTAACTATTGAAACCTTCCACTTCAGTGAAGCATTCCTTGTTTCAGCCAAGGGGTTTCCTACTTTTCCTGCTGAACTTCCGAGCGAGCCAGGCATTGCTGCAGAGCGCACAAAATTCGGGGTCGAGGCAGACAACCTTGTTTGCTGGGCTGGATATTGTCTGTAGAGCCTGGAAGTTTCACTTTCTTTTATTTAAGCTGTGAGTTGGAAATGAGAAGTAGGGGCAATTTGGGCTTTGGTTTGAAAGTCAGAATGCAATTTGAGTTTTGCCCAAACTTGTTTTGTACCATCTTTATGAAAACAATCTAGAAATTGAATGATTGAAGGGATTTTCATGTTTTTTTGGGTCAGAAGGGCTGATTAGATGGCAGTGTTAGAAGTGACCACAGAACAATGTTTAGCTCCCCCTGCTCACCTGTGCCCTGAATTCATGCATGGCTCAAGCGTTATTTAGACCTTTTCTGCAGTAGCAGTAATCAAGAGCTGAAAATGTTAACATGGTTTTGCATTTCAACCAGAATTGACTGCAGCCTATCTAACATACAGTTCAGTGGAGATATGCTCAAGTATTTGGGTTTCATAAGGAGTGGATTTGGTAGGTTGCTCCCTAGGTTCACTGCTGTTGACACAATGTGATATTTTGATTGTATTATAGCTTAACGAGTATTACAGTTGATAGAGAAGGGCGAAGGAGCACAGAGTTAGAGAAGTGCCTACAAAACAAATAATGATAAGTATGCTATTTTATTTGGCTCATTTGTATGTATATGGCTGAATCAAGAAAACATACTTTATACGGAACAGAAGAGACCTAATGTGCTGTTTATTGACACACGCACGGAGTCACTGGTAATAAAAACAAATGAAACAGTGTAATTAGCTTTCACGTTAACAACAGGATTTAATGGGTGTTTATCGTCCACAGGGTGGTATTTAGGAAAACTTCCCCCTAGATTTGTTGTGATTAAATTACCTCCCATAGTTCTGTTGAAAAAGTAAGCAGTTCATGCTTGCAGAACAAAGAACTTCTTGCGTTCCAGAGGTAATTTGGAAGTATTTTTTCTACTGGTTAAAATAATATGGAAAATCCATGGTGCTCTAATAACATGGAGGATTAGCATTTTTTTTATGTTTTACTCATGATACAAAGTAAGGCTTGCAGAGGGTCTTTGGCTGTCTACACTGATCCTTCGTGTGTGTTGCCAATTGCAGAATTTTCCAGCTTGCCATGAAGCCTGATAACAAGTGCCTGAGTCGAGTGTCTTCTAGAAAAGCACCAAGTTTTGGTTGAAAGGCACGAAAGGATGAAAAAATCTTCAGTAACTTGTTCTATTGGCCCCTCACCTTCACACCAGCTTGTGCTAACTTGTCATCTGAGTCTGTCTGGAAGCTAGTCTTGCAGTCGCAGTCTGAATCTATCTCATTCAGAATTTGAAGGACAGTTTTGATAAGAAACTAAAACTTAAGCTAGTGATCAGGAGTATATCCTGATTATCCAGAGTTTCGAGATCTGCAATCTTGGTATTTTAGAACATCTCTTCTATGTTACCACCTATCATACCTACTTCTTTCAAGAAAAAACCCATGAGGTGAGTAAATCCTGTCTGTTAGCTGACTTACTCCTTCAGAAAGAGGCCAGAGGCATACAGAAACTGTGACAATTGTCAGATCTTCCAGACAGTTTATTTTCTTCCCTCTGTTTCACCATAGGGTTTGGGTCAGTGCCCTTCATGGTCTTGGCATCTGCCTCTTGGTGGCAGTGAGGCTTCTTCACAGGAGGACCCCGGAGGGACTTGCTTGTCATGTGTGACACCAACACAAATCAAGGCAATTTCAAGGATCCTCAGAGTTTTCAACACTGAACTTCTTCATTCTGGCAGGCTTCCCCTAAAGTTTATTGTCTTTTCCAGTTTCCTTTAGAGTATTTTTCTATTTCTGTTGCACATTTAATTTTTCATAAGTTATTGTAATTGGATTAAGGCTGTTACTTCCTGTGGTGGTTATGTCATTTAAATAATTAATTTTTTTCATATCTTATCAAGAGGAAAAGTAGACTTGTGTTTTCTGTAGCATTTGTCAACACAAATTGATTATATGTAATGTCTTGAAATTATGTAATGCTACAAACAATTTGTTTCTGGAGATCTGCTGACTTTAAAACTTTTCAAAAATTAAACAGAAATCTGGACTCTGGTCCTGAGGGGAATGATCCAAATCATGTTACAATGAAGAAGGATTTATATGCAGTCCTGCCTCCCTATCCCATTGCCTCCTAGCTCACCAAGTTGTTGCATTTAGTCTGACATGCTTCACACAGAGATGTAATCATTTTTTCTTGATTGACATGATTCTGCATTAAAAATATTACAGTTTCACTGTTTACTTTAGCAGGATCAGGGAAAGTGGCTGACATATGCATCTTTAACATGCAGCAGATGATGCTGGCATCCTAACAGTGAATCCTTACATCTTTTATGAGGATGTTGTATTCCATCCTTCATTACTTACCCACCCATATTTTTGTGCTATTACAGAACAACTTTCTCTGGGCTCTGTAACATTCCTGTGGTGTAAGGCTTCTCCATTAGAAAGCTTTAAAACAGGTGAATCTCACAAGAAAGGACTTACTAAATCATCTGACAGACATTTCACTCTGAGTATAAAAGAGGAGACCATAGTGGTTCCTTTTTGTATTTTAACTTTTTTTGTAACTGAAGTAATTTTCTCTCTTTTGCAGACAACTTCAGCAGCAGCAAGCGGAGCTTGAAGTACATCAAAGAGATGGGCTGTCATCCTATGACTTATCTCAGGTGAAATTTCTCAATAGTTCTTTATTTTTGTGCCTCTGATCTTTTGAAATGCAAAGCAATGGCAGATCTCAGCAGAGTTAAAATGCATTTTGATTATCCCTGAATTTTTCTGTCAAATATGATGGAGGGTATTAGATTCCTCTGCATATCTCAACAGGTGCCGGTTCCAAGTATACCAGCTAATGTTCATGAGGGTGGAAAGTCTGTCGAAAAGCCAGATGCTATCTTCTCCCAAGAGAGAGATCCTAGATTTGCTGAGATGTTTGCTGGAATTGCTACTTGTAAGTGAATGTCTCTGCTATGTAATTTTTAATATTATACTAAGCATCATATGTTACATCATATGAAACACAGCTTGAAGACAAGGTACTACGTGGCAGAGAAATTTCCAGGTAAAGTCAGTTTTTCAAGGCTCTTTCCTAGAATTTGTCTTTAGTTCATATTTCCCTTAAAGATGATGAGCAAAACTGCAGGAGGGAAGTACTGTATTCTCACTGGAGCTGCTTGGTTTCGTTCTCTTTTTGCTTCACAAGAGCAGCTTAAGCAATGCAGCTCAGAGATAGTAAACCTGAAGTAGAACTTGAAGCTGCTGATGTATTTTCTTAAAGAGCAGATGTCACTTCGTCTCAGTAAGTAGATGTGGATTAAGAACACTGCTATGAAATCTTAAGTTGGGGCTTTTTCTCTTAAATCATTTGCTTTTGCCTTGAAGTTCTCAGGTGCATGTGCTGCTCTGAAGTGTTTCTTAGGGAGATGAGGCATCTCCAGTCATTCTGTCTGTCCATCTCTCTGTAAGTCCCATATCCTTTTCCCCACAGTATTTTAACCTGCTCACAAATATTTAGAAGAATGATCAGAGTCTCAGAAATAGTAAGTTCTTACACATTTCATGGAGATTACTGTGAGAATAGGGAGTCCTCGCTGAGTGCTCTTGCTGAAGGATTTCTCAGCTCTGTTCCAAGAAGTAGCTGTAATCTTGTCAGTTGGATAGCTGTGGCCTCAAAGTAGCCCCAGTTTAGCTGCCTATTGCCTGGACAGACAGGAATCATTCAGAAAACTGTCAGCTGAATGGATCATCCAAAATATATCTGTAGGAAACCAGGCTTTTGGAAGTCCTTGTCAATTGTTTATTGTTCTTCACCTTCCTGAATAAAAGAGAAAAGTTTTTACATTTGTTTTAAATAAATCAATGCTCAAAGCTCACGCAGTGCATGAAGGAAACAACCCACAGGGTTTGAGTTCAGGGATGTTGAGAGATGACCTCACTGCATTGGTTTCTTATGTATAACTTGACCTTTTCAAATGGAGAAGGCAGTAGAGCTGCAGGAGAGACTTGATATTCTGTCCTCCTGTTGTTGGGACCTTTGTTATTCCTGTTCATCATTATCTGTCTAGTCTAACAGTGAAGTCAACAGCTGAGGCTGTAAAAGGGGTCCATTAGAAGGTAGCAAGACTCCAACCCTAAACACCAGAATGTGTTTTTCCAACCAAGAACATTTTGCTTTTCGACTGCCTTATTGGATCATTTTCAGGCAGCTCAACTGTTTGTGGGGATAGGTTAGGGTTAAGGGTCTAGCAAGCTGTGAGGTTATGTTCTTGGAAATACCATTATTCTTTTCAGTGTTATCAATTTACAGGCTATGCTTTTTTTGGGACGTTCGCCCTTCCTGAATTTCTCATGAGAGCTGTGATCAAGGTCTTCTCTGAATGACAAAAAGGGATAGCTCTCAGTTAGAGGGGAGATAAACAGTCCAAAACCAATATTGACAAACCTACATGCTGCCTGCAAGACATTTGCATTATGTTGATACCAGGTCTGATTCCTGTTTTTTTTTCTTCTTTCTTTTTTTTTTTTCTTAATTTTTAATAAAAATGAACTGACATACAGGTTTGACACAAGGAGATGGACTCCATTATCACATGCGGTGACTGCATGTAGTTAAGAAAAGAAAGGGGAGAAGTCCAGCTTCACCCATGGATACAAGCAGCTTGATACACAGGATGATGTTTCTAAGAACATACTTGTTCTGTAGGTAGAAGCACTGGTCCTACTGAGAGAAGAGTACATGACTGACAGTAATGGGGACAGCACCACAGTACAGGAAGGAGTTTCAGAGAGAGAAAAACAGACTGAGAAACCTGGTAAAACACCAAAACAGGTTTTTCAGTGCTGTAGCAAAGGTGAAGGAGGTAGAGTGCATAATCCTAAGTGTCCAGGCCCTAACTAACTGCCCAGGAGAATCAGGTACTCAGCTCCTGCCATCCTCAAGGGAAGGAGACTGTCAGCAAGTTCAGATGGATTCCTTGATGCTGTTCTTGTGGAGGCCTTCATTTGGCAAGGTCTGGGCTTGTACCTCAGGACAAACAGGCTACAATAACAGCAGCAGCACTTCCATCTGCACTCCGGAAAAACTGCGTTCCCCTTTCCAGTCTACTGCTGGGACTTGCACACCCATCACTTCTCCTGTCATCCAGAGATGCTGTTTCTGGCTCATTCCCCTGCCACCTACATGGTCTGTAGCAGCTCCCAATAGGGAGCAAACTGTTTCAAGGTGGCATTTGATCCTTTCATGTAGCTTTAGTTTTAGTGTCTGCATTGAGCGGCCCAGAGGACACATACCAGTGCTGTTCTCCATGCAAACAATAGTCTTAATTAAGTACATTCTGAGAGGGAGGTGTGATAAAGACAGAAGAGCTGTGACTTAGGTTGATGTACTGAATTGTTGTATCGCCCTTCCATGTATTCTATAGGGCTTTTTCATGAATGTTTACAAAGAGAAGAACGATTCCTCTTGGCTATATACTTTGCAATTTCTATTAAATGCTTATACCTTCATTTTATCATTCCTAATTTTTTTTTCTTTTTGTGATTTGCTTTTCTTTTATAGCAGATAAAAAAATGATGGCCTCAGCATCCACAGCAGGAAACCAGCAGCTTTATTCACAAGGAAGTCCGTTTCAGCCAGGACATTCGGGAAAGACTTTCAGGTACTGTAGTCCAGATCCTGGAACTATAAGCTTCTGAAAAGTATTCTGAAACAATTCCACCTCGACTTAGTAGGAACAAAACTATGCCTAGGCTGTATGGCTTTCCTTACAACGTGAATGTTTTCTTCTTTATGTATATTTAACTCTTTCATGAGATTTCAGCATTTGGGTTAGGAAAATATGGATTTTTTTTATTTAAAGAAATACAAATAAAATATCTCTGTTATATTTAACCTCAGTATCACTATCCTTAGTATCCCAGTTCTAGGACAACAGTAAAGTTTGTTCTTTTGTTTTAGATGAAGCCCAAGGTTTGAAAGCAAAGGAACAGCTCTTTAGCTAACGACAGTTAGCACTGTCAGTTCCAAGAATTAGAAATCATCTTCAATCTATAGTTTTGCTTAAATTAATTTGTTCTTTAAGTTGTAATTGCTTATAATCTCAGTAGGGAGAAATAAAATGTCTGCATTCATGTTTTGTCCAAGTAAAACCAAGAATAACTTCGGGGGGAGCAATGTATCAGTAAATGAAAATGGCTCTTAATCGGATATGATACATTCCTAGATGCTTGACTTGCCACCTGGGGGGTTGGCATATGCTCTATTGTTAATTTTCTTGTTGCTTACCAGTAGGATTTTTTTTTTTTATGCTACTGTTCCATTACATCAAGCATCTGCCAGCATTTCTACCCTCGACTACTACATTCGTTCGTGTTTTCCAGGTGTGTGTGTTAGAAGCTTGAGCCTGGGCAGACTTCAGACACTGTTTTGCAGAGTCCTGGTCTGCAGTGCGTGTTCCAGGTGCAGGGCAAGCCCCTTAGGCAAAGAACCCAGCAGCATCGCTGGGGAGGCGCTGGCAGCGGGGCCAGCCCTCCCCTGCAGCACCAGGGTCCAGCCAGAGCTGGCTGGACTTTTTGTTCAAATTGCCCCTTTTTGTAGTAGAAACAGCAATAATAGTGCAGACTGCAAAGAATTTCTAAGCAAACATTTCATTTTGGGGCGATAGGAGAAGCACAAAATAGAAAACTCTATATTCAGATGCCTGTCACATTTTGTTTGCTGCTCTGGAGGGATTCTATCAGTCTCCTTGGAGGATTCAGGATTGCTGCTTCCTCTCTGCTCAGCTTCGTTTATTCTTTTTCCCAAGTGGGTCTCCTCTTTCTCTTTAAAATGGTGGTGAAAATAGATAATTGGGATGGGATTGGAGGAAGGGTGAGCTATTTTAATTGCATTTGTGCATTCTTTTTAATGTATAATTAATCTATTTTAAATGTATTTGTACTGGTTTTGTTTTTATATATGTATATATGCACATGCACAATGTGAGGTTGCATGTGTTCAGTAGGGCAGAAGACTTCCATGAGAAGAAAATGGTAAACTGAAGCAGTCGCTCATTTAATTTTCTCTCTAATGAGGAATTTCAGGGGAATTTCTCTGTAGTAAAACTCAGTAATTAGGGAACAGCTAAGACACAGACAAATTCCTCTGGAAATATTTTTTCTTTCTAATTCTGAAGCTTTAACCCTAGTTTATTTTTTTTTTATTCTTTTGACCAGATATATAATTTATGCTGTTTCTTAGCATCAGAGGGTGAAAACAGGAATTAAAACCCTGAATTTTTAATATATAGCACACATTTATTCATTTCCCTAGTGAGAAGGAGTAATGTGTATCATCGTGTGCATCTTAGTTGAGGAATGATGTTTAAGCAAATGGTCTGTTGACTATAAGCACAAGTTTAGAATGAAATACTAGCTTGAATACTTTCTACACATTGTTTCTTTCATATATTAGTTAATAAATTAGTATGGAACTAAGTGTTTATATGTTAGACTAATTTTATCCTTGCAGGTCCTTTCAAAGAGATTATTATAGAAGTCTTATTCAAAAGAATTTTGCCCTCTGTGTTGATTTGTATAGCCATTTTAGTGCACAAAAATATTTGATGATCTTGAGTAATTTTTAATTAAGACAAATGGAACATATAATTATGACTGCAGTATCTGGAATACAGTAGACTGTGTTTCTGCTTCTTTAGTTCATCCGTGGTACATGTGCCTGGTGTGAACGACATCCAGTCATCTTCATCCACAGGCCAGAATCTGACACAGATATCTCGCCAGCTAAATCAGAGTCAGGTTGCCTGGACAGGAAATCGTCCACCTTTTCCAGGACAGGTATTGATTAAAGGTCTTTGATTTTCATGGTTGTTAGAGGTTTGTAATATGTACTTTTTATAAAAGAATTCACATTTCCCATTTATAACGTAATTAAGTGCGCTTTGTGATTATCATTTATTCTTGTAAAGAAATAATTTTCCTACTTCTGTTCCTTGAGAGATTATAAAGCTTGAGATGGCTGCCCCATGCGTACCTGCATTTGGTTTGTAATATGTTTGTAATAGTGGCACTTGCTACGTAAAGCCCAGTAGGTCTCAGTCTTGCACTTATTTTTGTGTATGCACTGAAATGAAATAAACAGCACAGCTGTTAGGCTTTAGTATTAAGTCTGTGCATTAAATCTTTCTCGGACCACAGCCTAACACCCAGCAAATGTTAGCACTGTTTTCATAAAGTGGAACATGCAAATCCGGGCAGGAATCCCCAGCCCGTTGCCCTTCCATGAGCACTGCTGTGCAGCCCCTGCAGTTTGTGGGCCACAGTGAGGCACCCTCTGCTCAACAGCACAGGGCTCTGCTAGCCCTGAAATCCCCTCTGGTCCCAAGGAATACGAAACGCCCTGTTTTGAAAGTGCATTAAAGACCGAGAACATAAAATAACACGGCTAATCTAGCATCAGTGCTGTTCCTAATCACTGTTGGTTTCTAGTGGTCTATAGGCAGAATGGCACACTAATGATGGCAAGTAATAATATTTTTCAGCAATTGAATTATTTGCACATTAATCAAATTGATGCTACCTAGCCCTCACAATGCCATGGTTATTCTGCATGGTTATTCACACCTGTTTAAAGAAATCCAACTGAAACATTGGCAAATTATCCATCTTTGAAAAATATGGAAAGGTTGCTAATAATGACTTTAAAAAAATTACTCATGCCTCTGATAGTCCAGGTGCTGCCCCAGTCAACAGAATATGCGTGTGAAAATAAGGAATATGGAATTTCTTCATCCTTCCTAAATATAATAAAGCAAAAACTAAGCTTTGCAGAAGTGACATGACTTGCACCCATTGCCATTGTGGGAACCTTTAGAAAGGCACAATGGCGAGGATTAGAGCTGAAGATTTAATAGCATCTTCCCCACGTTACATCCAGATCCCAGCAGTTTGTTTGAATCTGTTCCCTCACTCCCCAGCCCCACAACTCTCCTGTGTTTGGCTGAGGGAATTGCTCTGCTCGAGTGCACTGATGGCCAATAGCCGTGCACATCATTAAATGTATCCAGAGACATGACCACTTTTCATTTCTATTTGTGGAGCTGATTAGGCAGTGAGCTTTTATTGGAACTGCACAATTTGTTCATACTAGGAGAATTGGGGAATAACTTGCAGGAGAGTCTGTCTGTAGCATTGGGTATTATTGTAGTACATGATTTGGAGTGAGACACTTCACCTGTCAGTGTCCATGTCCCTGTATTAAAGCAATCCTGTAGTGTTTAATCACTTGTGAAACATTCTTGGAGAGCCTGTGACAAAGCTGTTATACAGACAAAAGTGTCAGCAAGGTGTTTTTTAATACCATTGAATTGACTCAGCTGCCCACTTAAAGTAAAGTTAGACTGTTTCCTCCTGCCTCCCAGGGTTGGTGATTCACTCCCTCCCAAGCCCTTTACAAGGCAAAATAACTTTGCTCCCCGTGCTTCTTAGTGGGGAGAAAAAGCAGCTTATTAACTTTGAAACTTCTTTGGCCGTTTCCCAAGTACTGCAGACTCTGATCATCTGACAACGGAACCCATTCTCTGGGAATTTGGTAGCTGTGACTTTACTGTGGCACTGCAAAAATCTGACAAATCGTGATAAATTCTTTACAGCTGTTCTGTTTGGGCTTAATTCTTAAAATAGAGGTGAAGGAAGTCAGGCTGTTGCAAATAGCTGTGACACTGAGTACATATGAGTTGGCCAGCGGGAGAGCTGTAAGTGTTGGTTTATAATTGGCTGCAATAAGTTGGTTTTGTCAGAAGTTAAATACTGCTGAAATGGGGATAATGTGCCTCCTCTCATCTGCTGAGTTTATTTAGCCTTTGCTTTACATTATTAAAATTAGAGCCTGCTAGACTGCTCCTTAACAGCAGAACTCATTCCTCCAACCCTTTTTCCTCAGCAAATTCCATCTCAGTCTGGCAAGGCTCAGTCGTCACCCTTCGGGATTGGAACAAGTCACACTTATCCAGCTGATCCGTCGTCATACAGCCCTCTTTCCAGCCCTGCCACCTCTTCTCCAAGTGGGAATGCCTACTCCAGCTTAGCAAACCGAAGTGCAGGGTTTGGTAAGTTTTAAATGGCCGGCACACAGGTACACATACACGTGGCTGTTGTGATACCCAGAGTGTAAAGGGGTTTTGCTTTCTCTTGCTCAGCGCAGTGGTCTAGGATGACCTGTTTCTTCAGTCCTACATCTCCACCACATCCAGTGGACTTCAGAATATTGTGATGTTCTGTCATACTGTAGTATTTCATTTTATTTTCCTTTAAATAACAACATGAAAGATTCAAAGGTTGCTTATCCTTGTAGTGCATGTCCTCCTCGACTTGACTAGAAGGTTCAGTGCCTTTCCACTTCTCAGAACACTTAAATGATATGGGCCAATTTTTGTATTTATTTTTCACATTCCCAACACCACAATGTTGTCTTTTTGTCCAGAGATGATTTACTGGAGCTTGGCGGGACACAGGATTTCCTGTACTCACATGGTGTCTAACCAGAGAAGGTGGCATCTTCTAATCTGGATTTCCCATTATAAGTTCATTTAGTAGCTTTCAGACTATGACTCAAGGAGTGAACCAGAAAGCCTTGGTAGGTTTTCTGTACTCTGCTTGCAGAACCATATTCCAGAGTAAAAAATTATGGATCAGTCAGTGAGAAACACATGTAGAGTCCATAAAAAATGTTACTGGTAGATAGTAATCTGCAATTTCAAGAAGCTTAGGTAGCATTTCACTTATTAATGTAGTTTCTCCCTTGTCTGTTGAGAACAAAATTGAAGTTGTGTTGCAGATTAACCTCACTTAAAAGTGCAAACTTGTGTTTCCCTGCCTGGACTAAGTGCATTGGAATGGAACGCTTCCCACAGAGCTTATTCACTCCATTTCCACTAGGCTTTGTACATTTGTTTATGAGACAGCCTGCATTTCAGACCTAAACTGCTTGGCAAGAACCTTTTCACCTAATGAGAAACATTTCTTGACCTATAGCACTTTAGATTCTATTAATATCACAGCCTTTCAGACAAATGTCTTCAACCTCCTATGGCAATAACTGTTTTGCTGCAAAGAAGCATCATTTGCCTCACTGAGTTAATTTCAATGTGTTGTTTTGAAAAAAAAAATGTTGCAGGTTTCATTTAAAGGGTAATTTTTGACCAGCAAAATGGCTACAGGATTTCTGAGTCAACTGAATTATTTGTTGTGGTAAGGTCAGTAAGAGAAGAGGCGTAATTATCTACCTCAGATGTATTAGAAACAAGCCACTGTAGCCTGTTTATTTTTTGTGAAAAAAATGTTCACTTTGTTTTGCTTGCTTTAGCTGGTAGTCAAAACAAATTGGATTAAAGCTGTGTTCGTAAGTTTTCTGTAGCAATGGCTATGGAATGGTACCTAATTCTTCCATTCTTTTATCATTCTTTGTGAAAACTGTAGATTCTGGTTATCAGAGACCTGACATAATGTAGCAGGTCAAAGCATCTCTATGGAGTCACTGTTACAGAGATCTCAGCTCTTGATGGAGGGTGCTGATAATCTGGGAGAACCAGATCAACCAACCAGAGAAAAATAGACAAAAACATTATTTTAAAAAATGCTGGAGGGGAAGGGGGAAGAAGAGAAAATGTTTGGCAGGAAAGCAGGTTTTCATGCTTGCCTAGCAGCAGGTTTTTTTTTAAATGCCAACTGCTAGAAGATGACATTATGAGTAATTCAAATAGAAAGCGAACTACCTCATTGTTTTATACATTTGGGGCCAGTCTATAGAAGTACAGGGTAAAATCACACAATCCAGTTAAATGTGAGTGGAGACTTCATAAAATTGTATGTGCAATAGGTGATTGAATGGGTGCTGAATACATATGCACGGCATCGTGTTGTTTTCCAGTAGACTATTTGAAAAAAATTCCTTTCCCTGAAATGGCTCTTACAACTGTATTGACCATCAAACCCTGCTGTTCTCATTACTTGCTGTGATCTTTAATGGCATCGTGCTTTTAAGAAACCATCAGCATACGAACAGGATAATAATTTAGCTATAAGTTGCATTTTATAAATAAATCATTTTGCTGCTGTAGTATTGAAGAACAACATTGCCCTGCAAACAGCACCCTAAATGAGTTAACATCTGTGTTTAAGACAGCAAGGCAGTTGGCTGATAATACTGTTTTTATATCCTGTTGCAAAGTTTGAAAGCATGTGTCTTCGGTGAGTAGATAATATTGCTCCCACTGCTCTAGCAAGGAGTATTTAAAGAAAAGGAGTATTCAGACTTTGTATTCTGTTTGTTTTGGGGTTGAGTGTTTATTTTTTGTTTTTACAAAACCTCATGTTGCTACATGAGGCCTCCAGAGCAGGCAGGCATTTTGATGGAGCTGCTCTCTGACATCTTCTTCTTCCCCCATCCAGCCGAAGGCGCTCAGAGCAGCGGCCAGTTCCAGGGGAGACCTCCTGAAGTCTGGTCCCAGTGGCAGAGCCAGCATCACAACCAGCAGAGCGGCGACCAGCACTCGCATCCACAGCCCAGTCAGACCGAAGTGTTCCAGGTGAGCAGGGGCCGTTGAGCCCAACATCCCCGTAAGAAGCTGTCTGCTGACTCAGAAACACTGGTCCACAATGAGCTGGGCTGTTAGCAGGGCTTGTCACACGCACCTTTTGCTGTGTACGGGCTTGGATTTGCACTGATAATAACTGATCTTAGCTAGAACTTAGTCTTGTTTTCTGCCAAAACACAGCAACACTACGGGTTTAAACTGCTGTGTTCACATCTTTTTGGTCTCTTTACTTACGGCTTCAGCATTTTGTAGAGAAGCCACAGACTCATCCTGACTACAGTCTTTCTTATCCTGGTACTGACCTCTAAAATCCCAATCGAGTCCAATTAGAAATTAGTCTAATTCTCTTTAACAGTTCCAGCAGGAAATGTGTCTGCTACTGTGTAGATGATAGTGTCCAATAATTTTTTAATGCCAAGCACAGTCAGATATCATACAGCTGTCAAATAATCCTCTTCAGCTACTTTTTTAATGCTAAATGTACTTTTAAGCCTTTACTACAGATGGAACAGGGCTTTCTGTGTTAACTAATAAGGTCCCTGTCCAGGTTTAGTTCATTTTTCAGTTAGATTAAGAAGACATTTTGCAACAAAACAATGCAGAAAAATGCAAAAAATAGAGTTCAGGTCCCCAGCAAGGTTTGGATGTGGGGCATCTTATTATTTTTTACTCTTTTTAAAGACTAAATATGCCTGCAAGATTAGGCTCATGCTCAGTTGCTGCCAAGAATGCAGCAGAAGAGGCATACCCTGAAAATGTACCTGCGTGAACCACTGCTTTTGCACAGGAATGAGTAAGATCACAACATCTAAAATAACTACCTGTCTGCCTTTGCCCTGTGACAAGATAAAGTTGCTTTTCTCTCTGTAAGCAAAATGTAGTCATTTTGCACGTACATTAACCCAAAAGCGTATGCAGGCTGAGTCCAGTGGAACCAGTGGCAGTGTGGTCCAGAGTTCATAGAAACAGAGGGCCCCAAGGAATATCTTGCTTTTATTTAAGGCAAATGCTGTGACCCAGTGTACATCTGAGGAAATCAGTGGAAAGGAAAGAAAGGAAGAGTTGGACTTTACCTGCAGAGTTCTTGGAGGTGCATTTGCATTTGGAGGGAATTACACTAATAGCTGGATGTGGTGAGAAGGTTGGATGAGCTCAGTTTAAAGGCCTCCAAGAAGTTGCTTGGACTGTTTTACTGAAGCCAGGCCTGGATTAGCTGGACATGAGGAAGGAGGAAAATGCAAAAGGACCGCTACCATGTTGAGTCTTTACCTGGGGAGACCCTGGCAGAAAGACCCCAGCCACACAAATGCCTTCAAAGATGCAGAAATTTAAACAGCAGCTACAGCTTCCCTTTAGCTGATGAGGAATGTGGGAAAATATAAGTGCAAGATTTAGACTGAAAATGCAGACTGATCCTGCAGCTCAAACTGTGCCAGCTCTGTCCATTGCCTCTTTTATCACCATTGACAGAGGTGCTAAGGATCAAATGGATTTTAAGTTTTTCTTTATTTTGAGGCAACTCTTCAGCTGCTCTTGCTAGTTATTCCTTCATGGAGCAGGTTCTGTGGGCTTTCTTACTTGCTCTTTAGGTTTTGCTTTATTGTAAGCTTAATGATCCTTCCCTGGAAGCCCTTGGCTTTGCAGTAAGATCTTATTATTGTAAGGGTTGACAGGAAAAGCAAATATGAATTCCAGTTTTCTCAGCAAGGGATGTCTTTTCCCTGTGGCTTCGATCTCTGACTGGGAAGGAAGGTTGAGTATTTTTGAAGTCTCCTGCAAGGACTTCACTTGACTTAAGACACGTGGGAGCAATTACCATGAAATCCCCTTTCTGCTGAGGTTCCCTCCATTGCTTCTGCCTTTGTGAAGCACGAGGGCTGCTTGGTCAGCTTGTTAGCCACGGGGAATGTCCGATCTTTAGCATTTTTTCAGAGGACAAAGAGCAGTAATATGCTTACTTACAGAGTGCTCGTGAGAAGGTTAGACCCTCCACAAATCCGTGCTGATACCAGGGAGCTCCTTTCAGTGCAAGCTGGGTAGTTCTCCAAAACCAGCTCCTTAACTCAAACAGAAAAGGGGAGGGTGTAATGCTAGTAGGGCTCAGGAAATGAGCTGCTTTTAGGGCTTAGTTGCATGAGCTGTTGTGTTCTTCCCGTATAGCACTGCCCTCTCTCAGAAGGATTTCGGAGCACATGAGGAAAAGGGACAGAGGAATAACAAGTCTTTCCTAGTAAACCCACTAACTCTGTGTTCCTAGAGGATATTCCACGGGGCGCTTTCCCTTGTTCAGCTTCTGCACAGGCTCAAAGGTGATTTGGAACACTTTCCCCTAAAAAATAAGTGAGATGCAGAGGCAGAATTATCAAGTGTCTGTTTAATGTCTTCGTGTCATCAAAAGATTTTATTTCCTACGCTGAAAAAAAAATCGCTGGGAGAGTAAAAGCAGCTTCTGCCTTGCCCTATCCCTACGGCTTTGAAGTTTCCACTTCAGTATTAGTAGCATAGCTCCCCAGCCTCTGTTAACCACTTGTCACTCCAGACAACTTGAAGTTATCACATCCAGTGATTGTCCCATATCTTAGCCTGTTGTCACAGAATTCTTTCATTACGTTTGGGAATTGCTTCAGCTTGGGAAAACTGCTGAAATCTGCTTTATGAGAGGAGCAAACCAAAACCTCTGCACTGCTGAAGCCTCCTATCCCTTTTGAAAAGACTCAAGCAACACATAAGCAGTGCATAAACGTTAATTCAGTTGCCTTTCCAGGTCTGTTTTTCAGCTTATTTAGATAGCTTTGTGTCTTTTCTGTTTTTACAATGAAAGGATGAACAGGAAACAGTTTGTGTCTGGATAACATGTTAGAAAGTGACACTTCACTTTTGATTTTCCTTATCACGCAGGACATGCTGCCAATGCCGGGGGATCCAACGCAGGGTACTGGCAATTACAACATTGAAGATTTTGCTGATCTCGGCATGTTTCCACCATTTTCTGAGTAGCTTATGAAGCAGAATGAAGTTCTTCTCCAAGGCCATTTTGGTGTAATTTTGGCTCTGCTTTTTCTATGTTGCATTTCTGTAGAAGCTACTAAAACAGAAGTCGCATTTCTCATATGTCAGATAGTGGTGTAGGGCTTGCTCTCTCCTCCTTGGGTGCCTAAGTGCCAACAGAGGAGTTCCAGCATTTGTTGGTGTTCATTGACAGCTCCTTTTTTATTTTTTTTTATTTTATTGTCATCTACCTCAGAG
The DNA here is from genome assembly GCA_034781795.1 of Crypturellus tataupa. Taxonomy (NCBI): domain Eukaryota; kingdom Metazoa; phylum Chordata; class Aves; order Tinamiformes; family Tinamidae; genus Crypturellus; species Crypturellus tataupa. Next base: position 695,495 of record JAWLRI010001073.1, read on the forward strand.
ATGAAAAACTTCGCTTGATTTTTAAAAAAAAAAAAGGTCTCTGAGTCTTAAACATTTGAATGTGAATGATATCTAATATTCCCTTTGATAATTTTTAAATAGATAAAGAAGTAACAAAGACTAACAGAGAAAAGGTAAGGTAGTGTGTTGTTGCAGTGCCTACCATTCAATTTTGATGCCTTGTGTTGAAGTTTCTGGAAGCAGACAAAGTATGCTGTTTTCTTTGATCCTTGTAGTTTTTAGATCAGTTTAAATGTGAGATTAAACAACGGAACATAGGCCTATGACCAGAAGATTCAGCTCTGCCTTTTCTAACTTAAACTTGAATGTGTGTACATTTTGGTACTTTATGTATATCTTGTGCTGTATGAAGTGTTTTCCTGTACTGGTTTCTTTTGCCTTTAAAAAGGATCCATTCTGGAGCATACTGAAATGGTTGACAATATATGTGGAGGATTTAGATGTGGAGGATTCTCCATCACTTCACATAGTTCTTACTTTTAATTCAGGTTGTTCTCTATTAAGAACAAACATTTACTTACATAAGCTATTAGTCTGTTTTTGCACTGAACTGAGGCCTATAATTTCTCTCTAACTGCATTCATTTCTATTACTCTTGATTTCTCCAAATGATTGCCTCATAAAAACGACTGTAAACCCATCCAGATCACCATTTCTATTTTAGCTGCATCTCTTTTGTGTGTGAAATACTTTTTTATACTGTGAAAGCTCACGTTTTAACAGTGCAAGTTGGTGGCCTATTACAAGAAAATCATCAGAGCTCACTTGCTGCAAGCAGCAAGATGGTTTTGTAGTGTACAATGTTTTTAGAGCAAGTTGCTAATAGATATCAATCATACTGTTGTCCTCTGTGTACACAGTGATGATAACCTGATTTTTCGCTTGGATTCCCAAGCAGTCCCTTCTGTTAAATCTACTATATGAGACTTTCAGCTTACCAAGTGCTTGGGGGCTCTGACTATTCTGAATACTCCATGCTTTTCCACAGAGATAAGTTAATTACATTCCTCTTGGGCTAATCATCTACCTTATATATTTGTGCAAATTTGTTAGAAAGGTTTTATTTGATCTTACATATGCATGGTGAGTTACATGAGTTCTCTTAGGATGAGGGAGGAGGAGTCACTCTTAAATGACTAGGAGCCCAGGAATTTTAATAAAATTTGGGGTATGGGAAGTTGTAGCCAGCATTTGCAGAAGAGGGAAAGTGGCAGCTTTTCGAAGAATCTGCACGTTCAAGCCTGCCAACACAGACCTTGAAACAGCCACAGTAGGACTGAGCTCGTCACCTAAAACTCCTCAGTTTCTGCAGCAGTTCTAGACTTTATGGTCTCACTTCTCATGGCTCCTCTTGAAATCTGGAGTGCCCTTCAGTGGGAAGGGTCACACACACGTTATTGCAGCCCATCTTGCCAGGATAACATCTTGAAAAGCCACCAGGTCCTTGTCCTGCAGCCTGCCCTGGCCACACAGGTTCCGTGCAGAAAAGTGGCACAGGCCGCTGGGCCAAGAGCAGACACTGCCCTGGCCCCAACCACTGCTTAAACCTCATCGTGCCCTTCCTTCCCACTTGGCTTTCCTGGCTGCTCATAGAACAACATGGAGTTTCCAGCATCCATGAGGAGTCTTTCGAACCATTTTGCTTACTGTATCTGGAGCCAGTTTCTTATCCTACATGCAAGTGGGACTGGAGACCTTTTTGGGAAGATTAAATCTACTGTGAGGCCAGGTGTACTACTGCAGAGATCCCAGATTTTCTGGCCTCTCATGGCCTCGCCAAAATCACACTGAAAACAAAAAGAATTTGAATCTCTTCTCTTCCAGAGATAGAGAAAATACTGTCTTAGATGAGAAAACCATGCACCTGAGCATTAATCATTTAAATACATGGATGTTTATTCTCCTGGAGTCTCCTCCTTTTCTGCTGAGGTTGCTTTAATGAATGACTGTGCATTGAATTAGAGGAACAAAGCTCTGCTTTCCATAGCATGAAATTCACGGATGTCTGTAAAAGATGTCTGGATGCTGCCGGGCTGGGGGGAGACAGCCTGCATCTGCACAAGGGGCACACTTGTAAAAGCAGCAGCTAATTACAAGGGAGAGAGCAGTAATGAGCAGTTTGCATCTCTGTGCAGAAGGGACTTGAATGATGAATTTCAGTTCTAAAATGTTTCAAAAACATTGCTCTGTGAGTGAAAAAAAAAAAAGAGAAATGGTGTTCTGTTTCAATTTACCTGACGAGTTGCTATGTTTTACCTTTGTTCCCGAATCCAGTGATGTAATGTAATTTTTTACAAAAAAATGTAATTTTTCTCCTAAAGAGTGCATATACTCTCCTCAGCGTACCATTTCCCTACTCCTGTAAAGGGTTCTCATATACAGAATTCAATTGTGTAGCTAGTAGGGCACTGCTAGCAGGAATTCAAGCACGTCTTTCTTTTCCTGTAATACAGTATTAGTGTTTGTAATTTAGCCATTTGCTAAACAAACAAACAAAGCCAGAGGCATCCGAGCAGGGACCACTTCTCATCTTGTAGCTCACTCCTACCTTTCCGCTTGGGGAAGGGGATGGCTGCTAAGTGAATGGACAGTCCAGGATAGTGCCAGGCTTGGCACTGTCCTTCCTCATTCCCATTCACAGCATCCCGAACCAGTGTCTTCTTCCACTCATCCCTGCATCCCCTCCAGCCCCCAGCTCCTCCACGGCGCTTTCCCCTTTGGAGCCAGTGAGGAGCGAGCGCTCAAAGCCCTGGGCAGCTTCAGTGCTCGAGAGCAAGCGCGCACGGCCGCTTCGACCGCCTCGTCCCGCGTTGTGGCAGGCAAAGCTGTGTCGCCTCTGCTGTGCAGTAGCTTCTGTCGCGTGCTTGGTTACAAGAGCCGCTTAGCTGTGTTATTGCTGAACTTATAAGTGCTGATATTTTTATTACATGCCATAAGTGTAGTTACAGCTGCTGAGTTTCTTGGTATTTGTTTCTTTTTTTAACTTGGAAATAAAGCTGTGATTTTTTTAGTCAAACTGTGTTGCAAACACGGGGTTTCTGGAAAGCAGACCTGATTTTTGTACTGGTGGAGCAAGAAGCTGCAAACATTTATCGTCTGGATGAGTTATTTCAATTAGTCAGCATGTAGACTGAGAACTTTTTAGATACTGTAGTATTTGCATTCATTCACTCACACTGCAAATCCTGTTTAACCAGAGGGACTCCATCACACTACTTGCTAAAGGCGCTACCGTAACGACGTACGGTGATGCTTCAACCAGATAGTTCCATTAGTAGCTTTGTTGCCTTTTTCTTTTTTCCTTTTGAAGTACAGTATGAAACTGTAAATACTTCTTGCAGTACTGCCTTTTTAATTCTTAATTACTTTTGGCACAGTGTTAAATAGTGTTGGATTTACCCAATTGCTATGACATATATTTTTATACATAGGTGTACTCTTTTTTTCGAGAATAATACAGCTGTTTTGTCATTAATGCCTTATGGGTGTCATTCTGCTGTTGCTCTTTCTTTGCAAGGTATCAAGTGGACTAATTTCTAGTTCAGATATTTTCACTTTCCCTGCTAGTGCTCAAGTTTGGATTCAGGTGATTATTTGCCAGATTCCCATTTTCCATGGTTGCTAGCTTTCAGAAGAGGAGAATGAGAGTTTGGGGTTTTTTTTTGCTTTTACTAATGAAGAAATGAAAATATGATGGCATCTAATTGTCTATAAAAGGTCACTCTTTTCCTACTCCAAGCCAGAGTGTATTTGATGGAATTGATGACTGTAGACGCTGATTACTTTGTGTAGATTAATGGTCTTTTTTTAATAAGAAATTAAAAAAAAAAAAAAACACTCCAAAAATGGGCTTCTGTCATTGTTAGGCACTTGATTACTTATCTGTTTAAACTCTTAATATTGATGTGAAATTGTGCTGTGGATAAAGTGTATTTTGTACTTCTGAATGTTCTATATTTATGACTAACAAGTACAGAATCAGTTGTGTGTATGTATAACTAATAATTGCCTTTTTAAATTTCATTAAAATAAGGATGTCATGAGCTGTTGTTAATTCTTGACCTTCTGTAAATAGACGGGATGTGCTGCTGTGAAACATCAAGTAGGAGAAAACCCCAAGTGATGAAAGTCATACCAAAAATCAGCTCGGGCTTGGCCTCCCCCCTGTCTGTGAGATCTTGGGCAAGTTCCTCCTGCTCTGCAGAGGGACTGAGCCCTGAAGTTCCCATTTCCCCTTTGTGATACAAAGGCTGTCCAGAGGAAGAGCAATGGTAGCTTGCGAACTCAACATCTAATAGAAGTTCCCGAAAAGCGTTCATCAACCACACTGTTCTGCACATCATGCTGAGGTGTGTGAGTCGCTAGCTCTGTTGTAGAGTGCTCATCCCCACACAGATGGTTTAAAATTCATTCACAGTCTGTGGTAATTTATATTCACTTGCTGAGGCAGCAACACAGTGGTTTCCTTGTCCATCGTTTAGTCTCATTGCACAAATGGAAAAAAGATCCAAGTTTTCTTCCCACAAATATTTTGGTGACATTTCCGTGTTCTCTTATGTGAAGTGCATGGGCTTTTCAGAGTGGTTCTTTATTATACTTAAACTGCATTTCTGTGTCTACCGATGCTTGATAATAAATCCAAAAGGCTGGAGCCCGGACTGCTGCAGGAGCTGATGGTGCCATGCTGCAGGACGTGCGTTCCTGGTGTGGGGTAGGTAGTGTTCATTTGCACTGCTTTGCTAGGAAAATTAAGCAAACTGATGTTCTGTGTGTGTGTGTTTGTGTTGATGATAATATGCTTTTTTTGTTTGGTTGGTTTTTTGCAAATGTTTTTTGGAAATACCAATATTTGCAGATGGTCAAACATTAAGCTCCATTTTGGAATTGTGGCATATCTGCACTACTGGTGTTGTTCAACACTTTTATTTATGCATTTTCATAGGTTTTTGGTTGTTTTTGAAGGACACGATCCAGACGGGAGTGCACAAAGCAGGTGGACTGACACCAAGCGAAATATGTTGTGGCTGGGCTGGGTCGGGACCCCTCTGAGCACTCCTTTCACATTTGTAGTCATTAACCTGTGCTCTTAGGCGCTAAATCAAGGATACTTCTGGGCAACAGAATGACAGCTGGGTGGAGGTGCTGGGAACTATTAATTTTGGTGTGGAAACTGGCTTTGGAGATACTGAATGTGAAATGGAGCCAAATGTTCAGTCACAAGTAAGTCACTCCAGCTTGGCATGATCAGACCATGAGAGGAATCCACACAGGCTGGTGTGCGGGGAAGAGGTGCCTTCGAGGCTCCCTGTATCCCTACAGTTATCACCTCTGGCTCTCTAAATGGGCACTAGTGATTCATAGTAATGGCTTGAGCCTTCCTTATGATGATAGAAATATTATTTTCTTAATTTTTCCATGGAAGCAAATTCTTAGCCATATTTCCATCAGTATACCATCACAGCTCAGGAAGTATTACTCACTTAATTTTCCCACTCTCTCTCCAAGTTGGATGCAGCAGGGGCAGATACAGGATGAATTCTTCCATCCTTTTTTTCCCTTTTATCCCAAAGTTTCAGTATATCCCTGGTTGGAAATACTTGGCAGCATCTTTCCTCAAACTTTTTATTCTGCCCCACATAAAATGGAATTATTTGAACTGCATTAATGGATTTAGGATCAGATCCAGAGGTGGCTAGGGCATCTTTTTATTAGCTCTGGAAAAAAATTGTTTTCTAATTATAGACTGACGCTCACTATTAATATACAAAACGTGTCATTTGGGACCCAGCTGAAAAAGTGTCAACTTAAGGCCAACACATGGAAGATGCATGGGCAGCAGTGCTTAAGTGCAATTGCCATGGCTCCTCGGACAAAATATCCCAGCTGTGTGCGCTGCCACGATTACCAGTGTGCACAACAACTCCGAGGGGCAGAGAAAAGCCCCAACCGCAGCTTGGAAATCTCTTCCACATGAAAATTACCCGGTGCTTTGGGGTGTGCTGCTGCCTCTCATAAATGGCCACATTCCTCGCTTTAGCTAACTCCTTTTTTAATATTTGAACCAACAACAACGAAAACTTGAAGCATAGAAGCACTGCAAGGTTGAGTTACTTTCATGCACTGTATCATCTAAAACATGTTTGGGGTGGGAAGTTCACGTTAGGATTTCACACCCAGACACTGCCCATCCCTCATTGCTGTAGCTAATGACTCCTTTGCGTGGAGGCCAAAACAGTTGTGTGTGTGGCCCGGACAGGAGGCAGCTTTGGTCTGCAAAACAAAATCACAGTATAGTTATTTACACTTAACGCTGGAATTACTAACTTAGACGATCAGACACACTGTCAGTGAAGAATAAACATTTCAAAGACCTAGGCTGCTGTTTTGTTTTTAGTTTTAGTTACCTAAACCAGCTTGCTAAACATACAGGAGAAAATCCTACCCTCACAAACGTATATACAAGCCAGGCTGTCTTCAGCACATGTAGTGGGAGGCAAAGGTTGGTTCATAATACTTTCCACTTGGAGAAGGAGTTCTTTTTTTGTCAAATGCAGATCTCTTTTCTTCCTTAATTTCTTTGTTCCATGTAATTTTAACTTGTCCTGGCCTAAATGGAGGACGTGGCATGAGTGGAGGCCCAGAATGAGGACTACCAAAGCATGACTCACTCGGGAGGTGTAAACACTGCGGGATTCCTTCCTTTCATCTGAATGTCCTGGCTGCTTGTCTGGGTCACATAATTCTGAGCATAAGAAAGCAGGAGGCAACACTGCGCAGTGTTGATGACTCAAGACTGAGCTGTGGTTTTTTAAGGGGCTTCTTGACAGGAATGTCACCACCTGCTTCCCCCCAAGCCACCAAGAGAGCTCCCTGTGTGTGTGAAGGTCTTGCGTCCCTGGACGTGGTCGGGGCTGGTCTGGGCATGCGAGGGGAGGACGCGAGGTGCTGCTCGTCCCCACAAGCTCTGCTTGTGGCCCATACAGGGCTGCTTGCAATGGAGCAAAGTAAGGTATATATTGTTTCTAAAGAAAAATAATAAAAAGATAATCTGTTTTTAGACATAGGCACCAAATAATCACAAACACTTCCTTAATACTTTGTACACATGTCATTGCATTTGTCTAGTCAAGGGAGCTCTTACCTAATAACACTCAGTGATCTTTATCATTTTATCCCTGAAGCTTAAACACTAAAGGCTTGCACAGCTTCTGATACAATGTGGAAAATAGCAAACCATTCTAAGGGAAAAGCGTCTTGGTTTTATTTCGTGTAGCCCTCAAACTAGAAGGTTACAGCTCTGTGGAGAATTTGCAGGATTGATAGTTGTCTTAAAAAAAAAGCATTAGTGTTGAATAAAAAATGATATGCATTGAAATTAATGAAATTGATATGAAATATGTTTTAATTATTGAGAAACTAAAGTGTTGAAAACTTTAAATCGTGATTGATGCCCTTCACACATAGATGCTTAATCTAAAGGATTTTGAATTGGAGTTTTCTTAGATTCTTGACATATTTTTTGTGACCTCCACGATTTAAGGTCAGAGACCTCAGTGGGGAGTCAATGGAAATTGTCACTTTAATCATTTTAGTTTTAAAGATTCATCAAAGTTATGCGAATTGACCTAAATTTTCAGATCCTGCTGAGGGAGTGGAGTTCTGCACTAACCTACCAAGGTTGACCTGGATATATCATCCGGTAATGAAATACTGTAGCAAACTAGCAGAAGCAAGGGTCAATTATATAAATAAGGCTGCTAAAAGATAAAAACCCTAATTCAGTAAGTGGCAATATTTGGTACTTCTAACTTGCTATAGACGTGCCTGACACATCACAGCACCCTGTGCACCCATGCAGTGCAGGTTTGTGAAATCCCTGTTCTCTCCCGTGTCCCCTTGTGTCAATAGACTGCGTAGATTTTTTTGTATCCGTGCTAGTAAGGTGTCGAGAGAATTTTGCATGACTGTTTTAAAACCAATCAAGACTTAACATTGGAAAGGGATCTTTATTAGCAGAGGTGGGAATATCAGATACCACATTACTTTTTTTTTTCTTGTTTTCAGGCTCTTTTTCCTAGTGGGGCCTGTTTGACAGCCATTTGAAATGCTGGAGTTGAGCTTCCAGCAACAAGTTCATTAACTCCCATTTCCAGGGGGTTCTAAAACTGGGTTAAAGATACCCTGAAGGCTCCAGTTTCTTTGCTGTTAGTCTGTCATCTAGGAGAGAACAGGGTTTTTTTTTAAGAAAAAGAAAGAAGATTTCCAGTTTGTTTCCAAGAGCAGACCAGTTACTTAAAATGACTCATGCCGCTGACAAAACAGCCAAGATCAGTCTGGGGGCAAGGCCATCCCTGGAGTGGTGCCAGCAGCTTTTTATTAAAGGCCCTGAAAAAAACAAAAGAGGGAAGAAAGAAACTAGAATTAAGAAACAGACTAGTTCTAGCCTGATCTGGAAATTTTCGTTTTTCCTCCTTTTTTGCTGGATGCTCTCCAAAATTCCATCAAATGAAACCTTTACTAACAGCACAGTAAAATACAAACACGGCACTTAGCAGACTAACGACAATGGGAGAAGTAAACAACGAGGGTGTTTAAGGGGTAGGATCACAGCTTGGCTACCAGCTAAAATACCTTCCCGTAGCCTTAGTTCCCCCAGCATCACCCGGCACCTGCACAGGTGGGTTCGCGTGCAGTCCCTTGGTCAGGTGTGAAGTCTGTTCCATAATCTCAATGCTGTAGCAAAGGTATCCTCAGTTAAATGCCTGGTTCAGATCTTCAGAGCAGGGGAGGGCAAATCTGCTAAGGAAGAAGGTTATGATTTCCTATGTAGTCTCTGAGTATAAATTTAGGCTTTATTTGATTTCTAACTGCTTGAGCTTGAATTAGAGCCAGTCATTTCATGGTACTTGCAATTTCATCACCCTGCAAACTGCTGTTGGGTGTAATATTTGATATGTTGATCAGCTTTTTGACAGTTGACATCCATCAGATGAATCATCTCTAATTCAGAGACCAATGAATCCAAAACCATGAGGGGAGAAGGTAGAGGAGAAAGTTAGAGCCTGATGCACACATGGGTTAAATGACCACAAATCATGGGCGACCCATGATGCCGAAATTACATTGTGGGAGTTCCCAATTCCTAGGCCCATGCTTGTTCCACTAGACCACACGGCCTCCTGAGAAAATATCTCTTAATGGTATCTGGCCAGCTGTGTAAACATATCAAGAGGCAACCGTGTAATACTGAGCTGCTCCCGTTATGCAAGTTCCTTCCCATTAGTTATAGCCTATCTTGTTAGTAAACATAATTCCTAATGCACTCCCCTGAAATTATATTTTTGCAAATAAAAAGTAGAAAATGGGGAAAAAATAATTCCAGAGACTCTTGATGTTTGGGTCTAGCAGTGACATGATCGATTTCTCTTTGATGAGGAACCTCTTCCCTGCTCCCAAATTTTCCAATCTGTCTTCTTATTTACGAGCTCCTTTCAGGGACAGGCAGCCTGATGCCAGCATGACGCACATGCAAGGCCTGTGTACAGGGAAAGGAGGCCTCCTAAAGGAACTTGATTTTCAGGGTGCTGAGATGTTCACTACTCAAGCCCCTGTTCAGGTGACTTCAGTGTTTATGGCCACGGTAAGTCAGTAATGAACTGACCTAATTGGCCCTGTTTTAAGACAAAGCGGAGACAGTTTCACCAGGAGGGTCTGGTTGAATTTTTCTCCTCTCTCCTTTCAAGCAGCCTCTCTTCACTTTGTGAGATTTCCTCAGCAATCAAAAAACAATCTCGCCTGTGCTTGGAAATGTGATGCTGTAAAAATGAAATGTAACAGTTAATGATCCCTGAAATGCTGGTCTTAAAGTCTGAGTGCCCCTGATATTCCATTTTCCCTGCATTGTGGGAGGGCCTGGAGTATGACATGTCCAACAACCCAGCAATCTTCTGTTTTTTATCTCTCTCTTCTGCCTGTGCGTTGCAAGGTACAGAGAAACAGCACTGGAGCAGGTTGCCAAGAGCGGTTGTGGAATCTCCTTCACTGGAGATACTCAAAACCCGCTTGGACACAGTTCTGTGCCATGTGTTCTAGGTGACCCTGCGTGTGCAGGCGGATTGGGCTAGATGACCTCTAAAGGTCCCTTCCAACCTTAATGATTCTGTAGTAGGTTGTATTTAACAGCAGCATGACCATCCTTTCAAGCAAGACTATAGCAATATCTGATACAATTAATTTTTGCTGATTTCTGGCTGTGTTTTAAAACAGTAAAAGGGTGGGTTGCCATTTACTACCTACCCCTCTAGGAGGATCAAAAACTGTTCCTGGATTGTAGTAAAAAATCTTTAGCAAAAGCAAGCTTCAAGTGGTTTATCGTTCTTTTTGTGCTTTCTTGGGACCTCCTCTTTATCTTCCTTACTCCGACCCAATAGTCTTGTTTTGGGCAGGCCATGCTTTACTGCATCTCACATTACTGTTGTAATTAAAATGTATTTAAATTCCACTTAGCTAAAGGCGCAGGCTCAGTCCATGGAAGAACTGAGGCAGCCTTTGGCTGGGCCTATCCCTGTGCATTGACTGTAGAGGAAGACCAAGGGTCATTCCTCCCTCTTACCTTCGACACCTCAGTTATTCCCTAGGGAGGATTTGATGGCGGGCTGGAGGCCTTATGTGCACCCTCATTTCACTGATTTAGCTGTGAATTAAGGTTCATAAAGGCAGCTTCTTCAGAGGCCCTAGCGGAGAGCCCAGTCTCTTGATTAAGTTGATTCCTCTTTGGCAAAAAATGTGCTAGGCAGCAGGAGGACTCACCTGCGGCTTCAAGGGAAGGAGGGTTGTGTTTGATTCCTGGAGTGCTATGAAGGGCCTTTCTCCTGACTGTGCTACAGTAGGTGGCACAGGCACCCCAGGACTCAAGTCACTGTCCCTTGCTCCAGCGCGTGAGTACAGCTACATCAAAAAGTAGTGACATTCATCCCTTCTAAACATTAAAGTTCGAATCTGTTAATGCAGTAGCTAAGTTCCAGCATGTCAGTTACTCCTGCAGTCTGTACTCGGTCTGCTCCGAGGCAGCTGAAAGCCCTGTCCCCAGGAGCAGACTCGTGCTGCACGACCCAGCTCTGCGCTTTGCTCTCGGTTGTGCATCGTGTCCTTTTGCTGGTGTTTAGCAGCAGGTTTTCTCTGTTTGTTCCTCTACAGCAGTTCTGTGCAGAGAGGGGTTCCCCGGGGACATCCACCTGTGTAGAGCTCTGTTTCTGTGCTACTGACTGCACACTCAAAACATAAAATATATATGTTCATCTTTTACACGTAAAATATGTATGTTCATGTGCAGCAGGTTTACTCCACAGGTTCTTCAAGGTCTGCAGAGACTGTCCCTCAAGGTGAAGACTGAGTCAAGCAGTGGAAAAACTCTGCAGCCGGCACAGACCGGGCCATGGCTTTGATTATAGACAGTGTGTTAGTTTTACTCATCGGCCTTTAGTTGCATTGCCTGGAAGCTGGTGAGCCCTGCTCATATCATCTTGTGCGGTGCATAAAAAAGTAAAAAGGCAATTTCTGTCCCAGAGAAATAAATGAAAGACAGCTCAGAAGCTTCAGGTGTATAAAACAAGCAGAGAGGCCTAGTGCTGTCAGGAAGAAAGTTAGCTAGAGAAAATGTCTGTTTGGCAAGGCTGATTTCTCACAGTGAGTCACAGTTCAGGAGACCTTGTGATTTACTCTTTCTTATCTTGGTTTCCTGTTGGGTCCATCACGTCACTTTTTTTTTTTTTGTAACTTTCCCCTTTTTCCTTGTCCTCCCCTCTTCCTCAGCCCCCACCGGTCTCCAGGGGAAACTCCACCCAGAGATGGACAAAATGTCTCCCTGGACACGGAGAAGGATTTGCTTCATGTGCCCTGAGTACAGTGACTTGGCTCTGTACTGTTCTCCAGCGCTACCAGTGAAGTGGACAAATCCTACTATTTTGGCCTAGAAATGTCAGGAAACGTCTAGCTCACTAGCCTTGGGGTTCTGCTGTGGGACAAGGGACACCTACAGCTTCAGCCAGGCCTGAGGCCTTGCAGCCCGCAGCAGGGCTGGCGGCTCAGGAAGCAGTGGGGCAGCGTCGGCAGCGCTCTCGAGGGGACACAGCTCGGCCCCAGGGAACGCAGCTTGATCCAAGGGGACACAGCTCGGTCCTTGAGGCCAGCTGGTCACAGGCGGCACTGCAGGACATTGCTGTGGGGTGTCACACTCGGCCGCCCTGGACCGTGTCCCCCGCGCCGGGCTCGCTCCGTCGCTGCCCGAGTGACCGGGCCAGCACGGGCTTTGCCGAGTGTGGCTGCGGTGGAGGGTTTTGCGGACGCTCGGGGCTGGGGCAGGATTTGAGCGGGTGTTGGCCTCTCCCTGAGGCCGGTTTTCAGCACTCTCAAAGCAGCCTTTCAGCGCTGCCCGTGATGACATGGGATGAGAAAACCTTTCTGTTAAACACAGTTGTTTCTTCAGAGCACCGCGGGAAAAGCAAAATGCGCTTCCCAAACCAGAATTCGCTTCCTAGGGTAGAACACTGAAAGCTAACGAGAGCCAGATGCCTCGGCTTGTCCCAGGGACAGGAAGGGGAAGAAAAGCCAACCTTAGCGGCCGGTGAATCCACAATTACAGGAACCTGCTCCTAGACCCAGGGTCTTCCAAGGAACAGGAGTCAGGGAGGGTGCGTGTGCGTCACCGAGATGGTGCGCGGGGAGCGCGGGCGCCTTTGCTGCTGGCGCCGAGCGCGGCCGCTCCCAGGCGGCTCTGCCCCAGGATTCACCCTGGAGGAGGGATGTTGAAAGCCGCTTGAGGGCAGCTGGGTTTGTGCGCACCAAGCAAAGGCTCGGCCTGCCGAGCTGGGCCGAAGGACGCCTCGTGCGAAGCCCTCTAGGAGTTTAGTGCTCCTTAGTGCGTGGAGACTGCACGAGGGAGCTTGGCAGTGACAAGCAGCACAACGGCTGCCAAAGCTGAGCAAACTTCTGCCCTTTGCTGCGCCCCTCTTCTGTGTCCTCCACCTGGGTGCTGGTGCGGGAGATGGCGAGAGGTGATGAGTACTGAGAGCACCGTGAGAGCCCTCTGCAACATCGCTCCGTGCTGCAGCTCCGCGAGTGTCATGGGAAAAGAGGTGGGAGTTGTGCGTTTGCTGATGGAGACACGTAGGTATAAGAGAAATGAGCCTGAGGGTCTTCATTCTGATCAGGCCAAGACCACAAAGCAAGTGCACATATGCATGAATATATGTATAAGATAGATATATGTATACATAATAGCATGCGTAGGGGCGTGTACGCACACACAAAGAAACATAGAAGGCCTGGAAAGTACTTGAAAGACCAGGAAATATTGGTGTGGTGGTCCAAGTACCACCCTGTCCACAGCCTCTGGTAGTATAGCCCTCGTCTGCCAACACCACGGGCAGGAAGGCAAGAAGAAGGCAAGGAGGATTTGCAGAAGCTCAGTGAACCTGAGCCTCCTCTGATTCACATTGAAAATAAGGAAACTTGGAGGCTTGAAGTCTGCTTCATGACCCATTCATTTGAACTGCTTCCCAGAAGCCCAGCAATCTTGCACGCCCTGCTCACTGGCCATGGTCCTCGGGCTGCACGTAAACCTCCAACCCGGGGTTTTGTCCAGTCCTGCTGCTTTTCCTGAGTGGGGATGAAACAGCCATTTCCTGTGTCAGAAAAGCTAATCTCATCCCTGTGCACCTTGAGTTAATAAGAAGATAGAAACAAGCCCTGCTCGCTCCAGGTTTTGCAAGAGGTGCAGATTGGAGGTTAATACTCAGTAATGGAAGGGGTAAGTCCTTTGCTGCAGCCACGTAATGGGCACAGAGTTGGGCTCTTTCTGCTCTGGCGTCCTGGCTCAGCCCAGGAGAGGGATGGGTCCAGCGGGTCACGTCCCTGGCGCTGGGGCTGCCCCGGTACTTCAGACGCGGGTGGATGAACTTGGCACTTGGACGGGGACACGAGAGGTGGGAAGGAGCCTGCCCAGCTCTCAAGTTTGGTTTAATCCACACCGACACCGCACGGGTTCTCCCCTGAACGGTACATCAGCCCAGTAAACACATGTATTTTATTAGCAAGGCAAGCCCAGCACAGCAAGCATCTCTTCATCATACACCCTTTAGCCAAGTTGCTATATCACAGTTTCCACTTGCTAGCAATAACTCAGTCTTTCCCATTCAACTAGAAATATTACATTTGCAGATAGACTTACAAAGTTTAGAAGCTTTTTATTCTAGTTTGGAAGTCCCAAAAACGTAGTGTGACAGAATATGTTTCCTTTCATTTAGACATTTCCTGTTTATGACAAGGAAACATTTCAGAAATATTCGGTTAATGGTCTGTTTAGCTCCCCTTCCCCTTTCTCCCCTCTCATCTCTCCTCTCCTGAGTATAACTCGAGCCTAATATCATCCAAGACAAGCTTTCACACCCACCATGTTCAATGATCTTGAAATTAAACAAAATTGTTTTGGTTTATTGATGGATACTAATGCATATTTGCCAAAGCTTCTCTGCACGTCCATTTTTTGCCATTTTTGTCATAAATAATGTAGCAACTGAAGGTACTGTTTTTTATGGAGAGATGAAGTGTAACTGAACATGTCTTGGAAAACTTTATACCCTGCACAAAAGGTTTGAGGGCTACAAAAGAGTAGGAGGGGGATGATCTAGTAGGACCTAAATTCTTTGTCTTACATCTCGCCATGAAAGCCACTGGAGGTAACGCCTGGATGTAATGTGAAATTTTAAAGCCTTTGTTGGGGTCCGTCGCCTCTCTTGCTCAGTCTCTTGCCCAGCCTTGGTGTCTGGAGCTATGGAGCAGGGAAAGGAGGGCTGCAGATGGTTGGGTTCCCTCCAGCTTTTCAGCCATCCCTTGAGGCACCAACTCCGCAGCCTCCCCCACTCTCAGGGTGTCTACAGGAGCCTCTGACCAGGCTGCTCACGTTGCAGAGCTACAATGATATCAGGATGCGCCGGCCCTTTCGGACCTGGCTAACTGGGGAAAGTCCCTTAGCTGTGGATCTGCTGACGGCACAGGCCTTATTTATGTTATAGGTTTGACTGCAAAGCCCTTGCAACAAGAGCTGTTTTCTGTCCAGCAGTTATGCCCAGAACAACAGGACAGGATGTGAGCAGGAGCCTCCGGAGCTGCCACAGCACAAATACCGGTCAGTCACTAGTAGATGATATTTCCTGTCTCTAGCTCTTAGAGATCCTCATGGGCCAAGGGAATGGAAATGCTCCTCTGTGTTTCACCGGCTGCGGTCTCCCGCTCGGGCAGGTGTAACAGCAAAGGGCCTGCTCGCTGCTCCCTCAGCCCTGGACGCTCTCCAGATGCCACCAGGGAGATCTGGCAGCTCCTGCAAATGCAAAGGAACAAGGCCAGGAAGGCTCCCCTGAGTGATCCGTGATTAACCACCCCGCACCTTGGGAACCCCGGGCTATCCGTGGCTCTGCCCTCAGGAAACAAGGCAGCGAGCGGATAAGGGTTGGCTCTGGGGGCGATGGCCCGGCCCGGCGAGGCGAGGGCGCGGGAAGGAAGGAAATGCAGCCGGCCCTGTGAGCTCGCGCTGCGGCTGCTGCTGCGCGGCACCGCAGACGGTGACCAGGGCTGCGAGGGGCTGCCGGCCTCGGCGAGGAGCCGGCTCTCCCCGAGCTCCCTCTGGGCGCTGGGCGGCTCCTTCCCCAGGGCGCCCTGCGGAACGGCGAGGCTGGGCAAGGAGGGACGAGGCCTGGGGTCTGCCGGCCGCCGCGGTCAGAGCGCGCTGGCCTCAGTGCTCGCTTCAGGGCCACAAGGCGGCTCGGGGAAGGCCAAGGCTTAACGCGTCGCGTGGGTAAAGGTTACAGAAAACACTCGCAATGTTTATCAGGACATGAAAAGTCATGGGGTTTAAAGGATCTATTTCACCCAGTTCAACCAGTAAGTAGTTGCCTAAGACAGTAAATCCCAGCCTTGAGGGACAAGGAGGCAACATCCTGTTCCCGCAGGTCCATGAGCAGCAGTGCCAGCGCCAACCTCAACTCCCGATGGCTCCGGGCCCGCACGGCCAGGCTGAGGAGGGAGGCGAGCGGAGAGGCCTGCAGCGGGGTCGGGGCTGCTGATGCCACAAGACGGAGCGCGGCCTTTTCGCAGCTTCTGGTAGCGCTGATGGGAGCGTTCGACAAGCGGGAGCAAGAGGAGCAGATACAGCTGGCAGGTGGGAGGCCAGCGCAGGAGGAGGCAGGACGGAGGGACGAGCTTCAGCTGCCAGCGGCTGCTCTCCGCTTTGTTGCATTGATTCCCATCCTTCCAAACAGGCTGGCTGGTCTATTTAGTTTGTGGATGTTTCTGTGGTACTGACTCATTTCCTCAGAGCTTGAGGGTGATGCGCATTTTTCTCCAGGCTTTAAAAAGGTGTCTGGGTGCTTGTGTTGGGAGTTCGATGTCTGTTCGCTTCTTTCTCTCAACAACCTAGCCATGTTACAGAAAATAACTGCAGACATCGGCAGCCCCTGTAGTTGGTCTGGGCACAGGAGGGGATAAAGAGCCCGTCTGCAGCTTTCACCCCACCAAGGCAAAGCTGTAAGTTTAGGTAGATGCTTGGCTGTAAGCATCGACATCCACAATTAAATTTGCCAGAGATCACAAATAAAGTGAAAGCTGAGGGGCTGTGGGCCTCAGAGCCACGCGCCTGCCGCACGCACTGGAAACTGAGGAGCGCGCTGGTCTTTGGGAAAGAAACCCTTCCCTTGACATCAGGGGCGCCATCCTCCCCATGGCTGATTTTGTTTGTTCGTTGCTCACGCCCTTTTGTGCTCGGCTGCCAGAAGGGCTTACACACAATTTTTCAATGGATAAGGCTAGTAGAGGAGGAAAACCATAACGCGTGCGCTCTCAGGTACGGCTTGTAGGTGGTTTGCATGAGGGAGAGCCTCTGGGGTACTTGAATAGGGTTGGCACTGTTGCTTCAGGCCCAAGAAGGTTTATTGGACTGCAGTATTTAACCGTTGTCTTCCCTAAGTGGGATGCCACTAAGCCAGTGGATGGGGAAAGAGCTTTCAACAATGTGGTGGATGGCCCAAGAACGTGGCAGTCCTTGGAAATGTGGGATGTGCACAGGCAGCGCTTGATGCTGCCTCTGCTCCCGTTAATACTTCCTTTTATGCTGCTGTTGCTTCCTTGGGCAGTGCATGAAGTGCAGAAACACCTGGAATTAGCTGCTATGCGGAAACTCCAACTCTTGGATGTCAAAAAGCACATAGCCAAAAAGAGGTGCTTGCAAAATGCAACCCGCCTGTGCAAAGCAGCTTGATTTCCTCTTGGCTGCAGACCTTATTAACCCCTTCTCAGCTAAATTTGAGGGGGAGGAGGTTAAAAAATTAAAATAAAAGGAAGTGAGAAAATACTGGTGACGAATTTCCTCTGGTAACAACGTCAAGTGGGTCGTCTTCCTCAGGCATTGTTTGTTTTGCTGATTAGTCTTTAGGTAGGTATTCGTATATCAAGTATTATTTTCCACTGTGAATTGTGGTTTTCTGCCCAGCAGCAAATCCCATTTTCCAGGGAAATTGGGAAGCCAACTACTTTCAAACTACGCAAAAGATGAACTGTGTTTCCTGCAACATCAATGTCTCCAATGTTACTGGTTGAGTAATAGCCGGACACAACAGTGTCTTTTGTAAGGAAATATGCCAACAGTTGTTGCCTAGAAGTGAATAAAACTTACTTTTTTACGGGGGGGAAAATGTGTTTTGAATGATTTGAAGCTGCAATAACAGTCCTTTCCAATCAAAACTTACCCTTTGCAACAACAGGATGTGTTCCTGTATTCCCCTCTTTAAGCAGGCAATAATATCGGGTTTAGTTACTACACATGCTCCATTTCCTGTTGGGGGTATTGCACAGATAATTAATCCACTGCGTATTTACAGATTTTATATACAGAGTCTCTTAATGTCATCTGTGTAAAGAAAATATATTTTTGCAATAAACTAGCGTGATCTGTTTATTGGTTGTATGAGCTACAGCAATATTAAGGAAAGCACCCTGAAAGATTGCATTGCTCTGTTAGTATTAGCAAAACCGTGTATATTTAGGGTCTCAGTGCCTCTGACGTGGTCAGAAAATTTACTGTTACAGCACACTCGTCCTGGTGGTACAGGACCTTTCACCTACGCACCCAGTTATTGGAAAGGCCGTTACTGGGAGCAATGTCGAGATTTAGCCTAAAGGTTTCTGGACTTGCCCCATGCTGATGATCTACTGATTCCAAAACATAAGCATAGTCAGTAACGCTGTCGTCACTGCTTCCCATTATTAAGAGTTTATTTCATGGCTGACTTCTCATCTTGTCAGGCTGGTTTCCTCCTGCCAAGCCGTGCTAATGAGCAGAGCTCAGATCCTGAGCGCTCTGTCTTCCAGGGCAAGAAGAGCAGAAATTCAGCTGAACTCAGTGGAGCTCCAGCGTGGCCTGGGAGCCACAACTGCCTTCAGGTTTGTGCCCCAGGGTTTCCTTCCCGTCAGGCAGCAACCGCAGCCGAGACCCTCCTAGAAGCAATTAACATCTCCCTGGTTTCTGTATTTCGGAGCTGCATCCCCGTCATTACGCTGAAGCAGTAAGACAGGACAGGCCGTGCCCGGTGCCAGCGCCGTCTCCTGCCTCTGGAGTGTGAGGCTGAGGGGAGCCGGGAGCCTCCCTCTGAGCTAGGAAAGGCCGCAGCTCCGTGCACTGCATTGAGAGAGACGCTGGGCAAGGGAAGTCGCAGACAGCTAATTGACTTGCACGTGCAAGAGCTGGGTTGTAGTCCTACGTGTTTATAGGGCTATATATATATATATATATATACACACACATATATAGCTACATATTTATGTCAGTGAAGGGCTTTTAATCAGAAAAAAAAAAAATATATATATCAATATCTCCAGATCTGGACTTCCATTCATCTGCTGAAGTCAACCTGAATAAGAGATCCGCCGGCAAAACTGATCATTTTAACCTTTTCCTACCAGAGCAGCCCTCTGCTAGGAAGGGGAAGGAGTGTTAGGCCGCTCTGCAGGTCAGGAGCCCAATTCCTTTGTCACAGAGTGTGGAGCCCCTTGCAGCGCCGTGGGCTGAAGGAGTAATAAAGCCACAATCAGCACGGACCATTCCCTACCTCGATACCAACAAGGGCAGCTGCAAGGGTCACGCTAACTGGTGAGCACGAGGGAAAAGGAGGCCCAGGGGCAGCCTCCTCAGCGGGACGTCACCGTTGCAGCTCTCGCTATGTGACCTGTGTCGCTAACGCTGAGCTCAAGCAGCGTTCAGCACCTTCATCGCTCACAACCCCCTTCCTATCCTGCTTGCTCCTTGGCCAGATCTGTCACTGTGGAAAGCTGACCTGGTTTCACAGACATCCACAAGGATCAGCCAAGCCCCACAAGCTGCAGAAGTGGGTCACGGTGTGTCGCTCGCACCAGGGCTTTGGGACGAGATCCACCTGAGCCTTGTGTCGCTCCGTGCCCTCCCACTGCCAGCGGAAGCAGCATTTTGCACCTCCCCAGAGGATGACTTCGGTCAGAGGAAGGCCTTTGACTGGTGCCAGCAAAAGGAGGGCCCCAAAACATGTGTGATCCACGTGTAAACAAGCTCAAGTAAGCTTAACTCGGGACTTATTTTGTTTGAAAGCCTCTAGACATAACACAAAAATAGCAGATTATAACTCCCTAGCAAGGGGTCACTGCCAAATGGATGAACTGCATCACGCGCTGGCAAGAAGCAAATGTATCCGAGATGGAGCAATAATCCTTGTTAAAAATGACTACAAACAAAACTGCAAATGCCGCTGTAATGGTGGAAGCTTGAACTGTGACAGAATGCAATTTCCACCACTCAGAAAAATGGCTTTTTTGCCAAAATTGAGAAGCAGAAAGCTTTCTTGTTAAAAAGCAACCACCAACAACAAAAAACTCAGGTCAGTGGATATACTGTTTAAATCCACTTTATTTTTAGAACATGTTAAATTTATTATTGCACTAAATGACCATCTCTGAAAAGATCCAGTCCAGAAAAACAGGGCAGTAACTTAAAGTACATGGACAATTTTTTCCAATTCAGTCAAACAATTGGAC
Organism: Crypturellus tataupa; assembly: GCA_034781795.1. NCBI lineage: Eukaryota > Metazoa > Chordata > Aves > Tinamiformes > Tinamidae > Crypturellus > Crypturellus tataupa. The sequence continues at coordinate 715,625 of JAWLRI010001073.1, forward strand.
AGTTTCAAGATCAGCAACAGATTAAGTTTAACTTTATTGGTTCAGAGCCAAAATATGTCCAATTTGTGTAAGAAAAAAAACGAATCCCATTTCAGTACAACTAAAGAAGCAGGCTGTAACTTTAAGCAGTTTCCTTTTTAAAATACAGTCAGTAAATTGTGAAAATAGATCCCTCCCAGGCTGAGTCACAAACTTGCACAGAGATAAAACAAAATTCAGGTACTGACAATTACTGTACTACCCTCATAATCTAGAGCAACACTATTCCCTAGAGTACAGCAGGAAATATTTTTTCAGTACAGCATGAATGACAGCCCAAACGTTTTTTTCCTCCATTCCCTCTGAGAGACTGATGCAAGAAGATGAACACAGTGTTTCACATGGGAAATTTTCCCACGTCCTTCTGAACTGCTTCTGAACTTCTCTGCTTCTCAGCCCTGCAATGCTCTTTCTGTGGCTGGTTGGACTTAAAAGTGATGTGTAACTTGAAGGTATTTTTCATTCCTGGTCCACCTGTTCTTTAAAGTTAGAGAGCCACAGGCCTAGGTGCCACCTAGGTGCCCCTCTAGCATTTAATTCAGTTGCTGGCAGCCTTGTTGATGCGAAGCAGGGTGATGGGCCAGGGGAAGGTGGCTGCTCTTCATTGCTGGAGCGTGAAGACGAATATTTGGCCTGGCCACCCATGCGAAGGGCCGTGAGGTGCCACCTCCGATGGTGCTCGTGGGATGCAGCCTTCTGCTTTAATACGTTGATAGGTCTGGTGTGAGGCAAACCTCCTCCTGTTATTAAAGAAAAGTTAAAGTAGTGAAATGTTCTAGTTCTGACTGTCCTGGAGGATAAGGAAAGTGCACTAGCTGTCGAACACTTCTTAGCAAATTGTGACCATCACAGAATTTTACTAATTACTCCTTCATTATAGAGAGGATTCGTACGTGAAGGCCAGAGCAGTCAAACAGATGCTTTGGGTTTTATCTCTTGTACAAGCCCCTAAGCTTTCCTTGGGGAATTACCATGCAGTGTATGGGTATCTTGGTGTTAAATATTAAAACCTCAAGACTCCAACCAAAATAAATTGCTCATTTGTTTTCTTTCTTATAAATGTACTTATTGTTGCCTCATTAACCATTTAGCACCCTGGTGGGTTATCACAATGAGCCGAGCTTGGCAGAACTCCGGCATTATAGTCCCTGAAGGAAAATGTCCTGGCTTTCCTTATCTGATAATTTTTGGTTAGCAGAGATTTAAAAGAAGCAATAACAGACCCTTAATAAGATATGTTTGGCAAGAAGATACAAAAAAAATGTTAAGCAGGCTTACATCTGTTTCCTTTTTCTTTCATTTTGCCTTGTCTAGATGTGTACTTAACACTAATCTGCTATCACACTAACTTGGATTATTTTGTTTCTGAGTTTAGCCTCCCCATCATAGTCATTTAATTTTACTTCTCTGGTAAATAATGAGCACACCCATTCACCCGCAATTACTGTGATTGGCAGCACCTCTCTTAAATCTCCCTGTCAGAGGAAGCTTCAAGGAATGACCAAATTAACTCCATTCAGTACTAGATTGCCAGGCCATTCATATATTTAGAATTTGATAATTATATGTAAAACAGTGCAAGACTCTGGAAGATCTGGTGCAGGTCTGTGCAGTGCAGTATGCACTTCAAAAACTATTTTTCTAGTATGCACGTTTCCCCCAAATTACCTCATATATAACAACAGATGCCACCCAGCAGGTTCAGCAAAAAGGGGAAAGAAGTTATTTTCTTCATCAAATGGAAACTAATATTTGTTTGCTTTTTTCTGCTGATACAAGTCAGAAAGAGAGGGAGAATATTTCATCTTTCTAGGGAAATATGAGCATCCATTTCTGCAAACCATTTCTCAGCATTCAGGCACAGGCACTGTCTCTGCGGGGTGGGTTAGATTCAAACTGACATTTTTGCCCCTCAACAGTGGCATCTGCTGCCCACCCTTGGCCAACTCAGCATGATCCGACTGACAGCTGGGGCAGTGTCACCTATAGAAAGGAAAAGGTGTGAGAACAAGACTATTAAGTGCTTCACAAAAACACCAGACTCACCCGAGCAAGGCCCCTGCTCTCAGCGCTGTGTGTGTTTGCATCTCTGCGGGCACAGAGCCCGTTGGTTCAATTAGAACTGCAGAAACACATCGGATAAGGACAAGGGTGACATTCTGCAATGCCAGTAAGAGTCACCCATCCCCCAAACACGGGGCAATGCATATAGTGCTCAAATGCAGACTTCAGGTGAAAACACGTGAGCAGGTTTTTAGATTTGCATCTCTTTCAGTGCATCTCAGAGACATTCTCAGACTAAAGATGGTTTTATTTTGTATAGTGTGAGAAAACTGAGCCTGAGCGATGTTGAGAAGAAATAATCGATAACTCACCCATTACAAATAGAATAGGTCCTTTTATGCTTGTACTTTTTAAAAATGAAATTCAAGATGATCACAATAGGTTTATTCCAACTAAAATATATGATTCAAAGTGTGCTGGCGATTACATTTGAGTGATGGCTGGAAGCGCTCACATGCTTTAACAAAGCTTTACAAAGCATTGCTGAACTGTGACAGGCTACTTGCTAATAGGTTTTAATCTTCAGAATTAGTGCAGCGAGGGCAGCCGGGGCTGGGGCTGTGCCGTGCGCCACGTGGAGCCAGGCGCTCGCTGGGGCATCGCGGCCGCTGGGCCCCTCAGCGGGAACCGGGACTCTCGGGAAGGTCCCCGACACATCACCAGGATGAGAGTGTTCGCCAAGAAACAGGGTGGGCAAACGGTGGGCAAGACCAGGATTGCAGAAAGAAATACACCCATGGCAATGAGCACAATGGGAGATAATTTGCTTGTTGCCCCAATTATTTGATGATTGTATCATAGATAAAGCAGCTTTGATTTTACTAGTTCTTATTTTCTTCTCTGAGTTTCCTCTTTTATTTTCCTCTCATACTTTGTCTTCTTATCCTTATCTTAATGTTTTTTAGACTTCTTGTCCATAAGGTTTGCACACCTACTTCACTGCAGTTCTTCCCAAGGTAGCTATGCAGATTTACAACCCCTTTATTTCCCATGACACCGTTCATGTTTACAGGGCAAAAATCAGCCCTTAGTTGCCAGGTTATGCAGCCATCCTCCCCAACACTCCTGAAGGACTCTAGACTGCCATTCCCCTGAGCACTAAACTAGATTAGGATTTATTAAACCCTCCCTCCTCCTGTTTGAATGATAGGTAGCCTCAGGCAGCAGGAACTAAGGCAAATGCATACTTTTTGTAAAGGCACAGTGAACCATAATGCAGGGCACATTGCCCCAGGCACTCCTAAACTATCCTGTCCTGTGTCAGCAAGATGCCTTAAGACTCTCTATAGAGCTCTTGCTGCTCCATTTTCCCTCTGCTCCCACCCTGTGCATCTCAATACAGTTAGAGGATTTTGTCCTTAATTGAAATTCCTTTCATCAGCCCAGATATAGCCTGAACAAAGATACTGACATGAAAAAGCAGTCAAGAACATATCTTTAAAATGTCAGTTTGCCAGTGACAAGCACAAAATGCAGTCGCTGCAAATCAAGACTCTAAACCCTCATTGTACATCACATAGCTGCCACTTCCCCCCACGTCCCTCCCCGATGTTTTGGTGTTTGTGTATCTTTGTTTTCCCTTCCACATTCTTCTCATGCTGCGTTCCCAGCAAATGGGAGGATGGCTGGGACTTGATTAAACTCCTGCAAACCTCAGCGAAAGCGCTTTTAGACCCCGAACAGTGTCATTTATCTTAAGACTTCTAGCTCTGAAAGAAATTGCTCGTTCAAACTCCGTGGTCTTCTCTTCCATTTTCCCCTTCCGATTCACTCTGGTGAATCACTAGTGAATTCACTTCTGTCCATATAGTCTAAGCCTAATGTTACGTGGCAGGAAATGGCTATGGTCTTACTCAGTTGTATAGTAAGAAACAAAAAATGAAATTTCTTTCCACTGACACAATGTAGAGAACGATATACCCAACAAAAGGCAAGAAAATGGAGAAATAAAAGAACAATAGTATGGGCGATCCACTGAATGCTGTATTTAGCTTGCTTCCATGGGTGCCTAGTTTAGTGGCACATCTCGAAGTCCAGGCTCTGCAAAGACCACGGCCGGGTGACCTGGCAGCTGGAGCGCTCAGAAACCCCTGTCTTGAGGCCATGCAGAGCGCCAGGGCCGCACGGGGCGGCCTCCGTGTCAGGCTGCCCCAGGGCCTGCCCGGCTGCTGGCAGTGACTTGGCAAGCGGCTCCGCACAGCTGCCAGGAGGGAGGCCGCTCCCATGGGCTGGAGGAGCTGGCGGGTCCCAGCAGGAGCAGCCACTGCCCGGACTCCCCTTCCTGCTGGCAGCGGCAGGACCAGCAAGGTGGAGCCCTCCGGCGCAGCCTGGCTCTTGGTGTCTGCTCCGTCCCCTCCTCTACCTCGGAGCCCCCTCTGCCGCCAGTCTGCTGGGGGCAGCAGCAGTGAATCGCACACGCCGCGCCAGGACACCTGCATCTCAGAAGAGCTGCTCACTTCTAGTAACTAATGCCAAAAGTATTCAAGCTATTTTTATTATTCCCTATTAAGGCCTAGAGTTTTAGCTGTGAATCTTAAGAAGATTGGGAGTTTAAGTTTAGTTACAAAACCAAAGACAAGCAGATGGGAGAATAAATGGAAACAATCAGATGCTGCCAGTTCAGCTTCATAATGCAGCTATCACCTTCAGCTCCCTGAGCTGCAAAGAGGTTTTTTCTTGAAGAGGCCACCTCTCTGCTGCTGCCATCACCTTACTCCTGGGTTATCACAGCATCTACCATCCCCTTCTCTTGCTCCAACAGAGTCTTTCTCTTCTCATGCTGCAGCTGCAAAGATTTTTTTTCTGCTCACTTTGACCACATCATCCCTCATCTTTTGATTAACTCACCGACTAATGCTGTGCCCACAGCACATGAGGTCCAGCCTCGCGCACCTCACCAGCAGGAACGCGCTCTCAGTCTGCCCTCACACGACTTTTCACCTTCCCCACAGCAAGATGAGCGAGGGATGTGTCCAGGCATCTCTTGGGGCCACCATCTACTGCCTACACATTTTGTTTTTCAGACACACACCTTCATCACTGCTGTGTTTGCGTGCTTGAAAGAGGCCCCTTCCATGCACAGAACAAAACCATTTTTCTCCTTCCTATCCTTCCTTCCAACACACCACAGCCAGGAAGCTCCGAAGAACCAACCAGGGACCAGCAGAAGACAGCACAGCCAAGCGGGCTGTTGTAGCGTTTCTGATTTCACCTCCTCAGTTTGGTACAGTCTGTTGTCACCTCTTGCCGTATGTCTTGGCTGCAGGAGACACTGTGTCAGTGCTCGTATTCTGGAACAGGCCTGGGACACACTGACACTAACTTGAATAATAAGAAATAACACGTGCACTCTTCATGCATTATTTGACCAGAAAATCAGCAGAAATGCACTGAGGAACTTGCATGCCTGAATGTAGAGTTTGAAAATAAACCTGCAACCAGATGATGGTCACACACATTCAGGTATTGGATAGGAACTGTTTATCCAGCTGCAACAGTCACCAAGTCAGCAAGAGGAAGCAGGAAGCCAGGCACGGTACTGTTTAAGATACATAATCTTCAGTGTGGCTGCCAGGTGTCTTCTTTGGCCTCTGTATCACAGTCTTTTTGCCTGCTCTTTTGTCTATCTAGTGCTCAGGAAAAGGAAGTGGATTGCTCAGTGTTTTGCCTTTGTAACAGGCAGGGCAGGACTACAGGACATTATGGAAATAATCAAGATACAACTAACCATTATGTGTTATATTTACCTTTTTGGTAACTATTTGAAGGAGGTTTTCTCTGCTCACCTGACATATCTATGTCCATCACCACTGAATTAAAGGCTGATGATAACGGCCTCCACTTTCCTGTGGGTTACTTTCAATCTCTTAGTGGGGCTGACAATCTGAACAGCTGCTCTGTTATTAAACACTTGCATGTTCTCCCCTTGCAGGTCATTTATTAACATTTAGTGAAGTAGGGTACTTCACTCAGTCTTAGTGTCATCTTAGTTACAAGGCACAGCAGTAGGGATATCTTTATTTACAGATCATTAAAAAGATGTGCTCTGCAGTAACAGGCAGAAATACTTGTTTTTCTTGAGCATTTTCACAGTATTCAGTCAAGTGAAAACTATGCAGATGCCTGCTGGCTGGAAAATGAAAAGCAAGAGCAGAGAGAAGTATGGGGGCAGAAAAACAGGGGAAGAGCAAGGTTACAGAAGAGGGATTGTATCAAGGGGAACACACAGAGGAAAGATCCATTGCAGCCATGCTTCAAATAGCAGCTTCAGATATTGAGGATGAGAAATACTGGTGCCTTTCTGTCCCCACCGTAGCTGAGTACTTGGCTTGAGTGATGCAGGAAAGAGCACGGTAGGCTTTGCACATCACAGAAACATCCTTGTCTTAGGCAACATGTTGGATCTTTAGCAAAAGAGGTGGCTGAGGGAGGATGGAACAAGCCAAGAGGAACTGCAGCGGCAAGGACTGTGGTGATGGGAGTGGGGGCAGTTGGCCTTTGGTGGGTGACTAATTACAATAGCTCTGAGGCTTTTCTACAATGTTAGGAGCACAAACCAAGCTCCAGCTGCCCGCAGTCACCCCTCCAGTCTCCGGCTGCATCAGCCATGATCCCGGAGGTTCAGTCTGCATCAGTGGCCGTATCCGGGAACTCCTTTCTCTCACATCCTTCTCATTCCAGCATGACTTCCTCTTCTATCACTCCCACTTGCTCTTTTTTTTTGTTTGTTTGTTTTATTTTTCTTTTTGTCCTCCAGAACTTTGCCAAATGTTATCTATCTAAGGAGTCACCCACTAGGTAGGAACTATTTTATTGTATGAGAGATGGAATAAGATTAATGTAAACTACATAGAATACATGCTAAAAACAATTAGGAAAATCTAGTAATTAATGAGGTTTGCACACACCACTTCACCCAAGTAATAAATTTCATGACACTCCCCCTTGGATTCAGGGAGGACACTTTAATCTCACTATTATAAACGTGACCTAAGGAAGGACCAGGGTGGAGAACAGGAAATGTTGTCCTTTTAATTGTCCTCTCCGCGGAGGAGCAATCTACTTACGACAGGAGCCCTGGCTGTCCGGCTTCGGGCAAGTCCTGCTCCCCTTGGAAGGGATCTGGGAGACGCTACCTTCAGCTGGGGCCGCACGTCCAACTCCCAGCTCTTATCTTGGCTTCAGCGTGTGCAGGGAGAAGGACATGGCAGCAACAACAGACAGGCTTTGTTTCCCAGACCTCATCAGCTGAATTACTTCTCAGTGAACACCCAGGCACTGTGTCATCCTTCTAACAGCACCCATCTCTTGTAACATCTCCCTTGTATCTCTCGTACTCTCTTGTAACGACGTAGGTCGAGTTTGAGACCACAGGCCTCAAGGAGCTTCCCAGGTGCCTCAGTTACATATTCTCCATTTCCTTTATTCAGAGCCTTGCACTACGCTCTGCAGAGGAGGAATCAATTGCATCATTTCACCAGATGTCCAACCCGCCCGTAGGCTGGACGTGCTGGCTCTGTCACCCGGAACAACCCCCTTCAAAGCGTCTGCAGGCACGACGTGCTTCGCTGCCCAGCCTGTTCCCCCGGCTCCGCGGCCCTCGCGGCCGGACGCGCCTGGTGCCACACGTACTGACGGGGATACTGCGTGTGCTCGGGAGGACACGTTCTGTGCGGGCAGGGGCTCTCCGGCCACTACAGCCGTGCAGCCTTGAGCCTCCCCGCAAGCAGCGAGGACGCAGTCAGGGCCGGCTGACCCGGGAGCTCCACGTCGCCCAAAACTAAAGACCTAAAGAGTGGCCGGTCGCCCTCCCCACTTCCTAAATACAAAAGGAGCATCACGCATCACTGACTCTTTTGTATGCACTTTTTTTTTAATAAACTGCTTCAAATTGACAAATGCTGGCACTAAGAGAGGTTGGTTCAGGAGTGTTGCTGATAAAAGTGGCTTCAGCTCTATAATCTCCTTCTGTCCTGGGAGCTTTGCTCCCCGCAGGTGGCAGGGTGAGGAACGTGCGGCCGCGTGCTCCTGTGCAGCCGCTGCAGCGCGTCGGTTACCCGCGATCACAGCCGCAAGGGCTGATATATCCATGTATTTTCACCCAGATTACAATTTCTGGAGTGGACATATGGCTTCGATTATGTAATTGAAGGGTAGAGTTATAACTGACGTTGGTAATAGGAGGCTATCCATAAATATGTCTCTTTTGCCAAGACCCTTGAGGTAACGGATGTGTTAGCAAAAACAGCACCACATCCAGCGCACCCTGGGGTCTGCCACGCGCTGTAAACAATTTATTAACTCGGTCAGTGAATGACTGGGGATTGGGACTACGGCCTCGGCTCGCCCAGAAGACGGTCGGTCTCTCACGGCGGCTCCCCCGCCGCCGCCATGGCAGCGCGGCGCCCGCCACACGCGCGCGAAATGGC
>JAWLRI010001073.1:724882-756749 GCA_034781795.1 Crypturellus tataupa
GTCTCTGTTCCTTTTTTTTTTTTTTTTCTTCCCCCTCCCGTCTTCTCCTGGCTTGGAGGGGCCATCTCATTTTTGTTGGCTTGTGCTTCCTGCACGGTGGCCGTTGCCCGCCCGGGAGCAGGCGAAGGACAAGCAGGTGCTGCTGGCCACGGGCCCGTGGCTTCGGTCTCTTCCCCGCCTAGGCTAGTTTTCCCGTCCGGCGTCTCTGATGCCCGAGCAAGGCCCCAGAATGAACGGTTTCTCCCTGGGTGAGCTGTGCTGGCTCTTCTGCTGCCCGCCCTGCCCCAGCCGCATCGCTGCCAAGCTGGCCTTCCTGCCCCCGGAGCCCACGTACACGGTGCTGCAGCCCGAGCAGCAGCAGCAGCAGCAGCCGCAGGAGGCCGGGGCGGCCGCGGGCACCCCGCCTGCGTCGGGCACCTGCAGCCTGCACCTGAGCGAGCGGGCGGATTGGCAGTACTCGCAGCGGGAACTGGATGCCGTGGAAGTGTTCTTCTCCCGCACGGCGCGAGATAACAGGCTGGGCTGCATGTTCGTGCGCTGTGCCCCCACCGGCCGCTACACGCTGCTCTTCTCGCACGGTAACGCCGTGGACCTGGGCCAGATGTGCAGCTTCTACATCGGCCTCGGCTCCCGCATCAACTGCAACGTCTTCTCGTACGACTACTCTGGCTACGGGGTGAGCACCGGCAAGCCCTCCGAGAAAAACCTCTACGCAGACATTGATGCAGCCTGGCAGGCCCTCAGGACAAGGTAAATCGATGTTGGGGACGAGGCATTTCTGCATCTCCATTTAAACCTGATAAGTTCAGTGCCTGAACAGCTAACCTGTGGAGAGGTGGAGGGAAAGAATCTGTTGGATGGTTGAGCTATTGGAGATGTCACCAGGTGTTCGTCAACCACTGCGGTGTTATTTGATGGAAGGTTTCATTCATTAAGAGGAGGCTCAAGGCTTAATCCTTGCACTTTTCTGAATTTAGGGTCAGTCAGCCACCATGTGTTGTCCATTGCTTGACCATTGATTAAGTATGTGCTGCAAACTGGATGTTTTCTTAGTGAATGAGTTGCAGTTTGAAATCAGGTTGAGTTTGCAGGGTGAAAAAAAAGACTCTTGTTCAAGATTTTGCATTGGTGTAAATCTCACTTTCCGTTGTCAACACGTAAGTGTTAACCCAGTCAAGCCAAAGCATTGACTGAATTTGATGGTAAGCTAGGCTAGTGCTTCGCAAGAATTGCTGGCTTTCTGTGAGGCCTCTGAATTATCACCCAAGCCGATAGGCCACAGACATCTCTTTTGGCAACCAGGGGTCTGTTGTGAAGTTGTCTGGGTAGTGAGATGGAAGAGGAAGGTGTTGACAGGTGGAAGTAGAGCTGGGGATCCCTCCAGGAGGAGATGCTGAGGTAGGTGGCATCCAAAGGCATGGAAGAACAATGAGAAGATACTGTCCAAGTGTCCAAGCAGCATGACAAGTAGGAGCACAGGGTACCTGTGACTTCTAGGACTTCCTGAACAGAGCTGCTGCCTCTGACATCTCATGACAACTTTCTACCAGCTCTTGGCCTCTGTTGACTCTTCTGTTCACAGAAACCATGAGCTTCATTTGCTGTTGCATAAGTGGTTCTTAAACTGGGACCTCGCAGATTGTACCTTGAAGGAGATATGTTTTAAAAACCTTGAATTGCTGCAACAGGGCAAGAGAGAAGAATTATAGATGTTTTTCTGTTCCTGGCACTGGGATTGTGGGTGAGCTTGGCTTGTGTGAAATGAATATTTAATGTCTGCTGTGCCTGCTTCAAAAATAGTGACAGGAGTTGTTACTAATTTGATAATTGGCTTTTGAAGGATCTGGGGATTGGTCAGTTGTTGAAGCCAAATGACTTTTGACAATGGTCTGACCAAGTCAGGTTAAGATCGTAAGGGAAATCTTACCTGGAAGTCTTTGGTGAGTAAACCAAGTTCTGGATTTATTTCCCAGATCCTACCGAATTCAAAGAATATAAATGTTGCTGAAATTTAATAATATATTCTAATGTAAAGAAATATTTTTGGTATACTGCATTCAGAATAAAGGATCAAATGCCCTATAATGCATATGTGTGCTGTAAATAACCTTTAAGGGAGGAAAATACTGTGAATAGGTCAAAACTCATTAATGGTTGTCCTTCATTTCTGTGCTGTCTCCGTATCTCACTTATTGCTTATTTGCTGAAAAAATTCTCATTGAAGTTTATTAGGTCTCTGAGAAAGTTCCTTCATGTCTGGTTGAACTGCTTGTGTTTTGACAGGCATTTAGTACGTGTTTAAGAGCAGTGAAGATCCAGAAGGAAGCATTTCCTTCACATCAAATTTTTTGAAGTCTGACACAGTGGGCAATCCCAACATGTGTTTTGAGGGGATTGGGCTCCTTCTGTTAAAGGAATGACTGGAGGAAGTCTGGGCTTTTTACACTAGTCCTTTCTGTGGTGTAGGTTCTGTTCTTTGCTAGCTCCTACCTTGTTGTGTTTGTACATCCCAAGTCTTAGTGCTATTTTGAGCATCTTCTTAAAGTAGTTGTATTATAGGAATTGTGTTGTAGGAATTTGGAGGAGCTGAAGGAAATACTTCAGTATTCGAGGTGTTCAGTAAAGGTTCCAGTAACTGTAAAATGTAAGCTTTTAAAAAATCAATAAAATCTGTTCTCTCAGATGATTTTCTTCATAACAAGTATGAGACAAAACAATAGTCTTTCTGCTTGTGAATTCTCTAAAATGAATGTTGCAATGTTTGATCATTTCTAGGTCTATTAATAAATCAATGCGACTTAGAATTAAGTGAAAGATTCTGTTGTAAGAATGCAAGTCAGATTTGTGATGCAAAATGGCATATTATGCCATTTATTACAGTGAATCAATTGTCACTGTATAGTTTGTGTGCTTTAGTTCTTAATGCAAATTTGTAATTTTTGCTCTGTAGTCATAAGGCAGCAAACTGTAATGCAACGTTAAAAGAGAAGTCTTAAAATAGGTCAAGTTCACTATGTCATAGAAAAACATTTATCTGTGTAATTTTGGTGGGAACCTCTTGTTCTGAGGTCACCAGCCATTCTACCTGGTGGCAGAAAGGAATCATTAAAATGCTGGAAGTCTTGGATTTTTAAAAATTATTTTAAAATTATAGCTGTGAAGTGCAACTGATCTTTAGCAAATATTATTTTTTCAGTGTATTTGTAGAGCTGCCCCAAGTAAGGCAGGAATTAACCTTACACTGGGACAAAACAGCTTGCTGCCAGATTTTTGAAATGGTAATCAACTGACTGGGATTACAAATATGGCTGCAAATTCTTGACCATGCTGTTCAAGTTACTCATTTTCCTGACTGCTAGCCAAATGATTGTTTCTCCTTATGAATAGCATATACTCGTAACTAGTAATTTTACAAACTAGTAAGTTCGGTAACTGCCTTTCAGAATAGGAAAGGTATTGATATATTCAGCTGTCTAACTGTAGCAATGTTTGCTACTGTGAAATGACATAATTAACTGTAGGAGCTATTAATAATGGATGGTAAATAGTTTAGAATTTAAGTCATTTTGGAAACTTCTTTTTTCTCAAATACGGTGTTTTAAAAGAATTTATAATCTTTGTTGTTAGGGCTATTATGCATGGTGCTGGCTCCCTCTCTCCCCTTACTGATGTTTCCTTTGCAGTTGGAGTGTTGTGGTTTTCATTTAAGCAAAATCAGGAAACCCGCCTAATTGGATTAGTCTAGAGTAGAAACTAATCTGCTGAGGTTGTATCGGTTTAGTGAGTCTCCATTCTGATTTGCTACATGGCTACAGCTTCCTAGGTAATAATAGCTTGGGTGTTTGTTTTTCTTTTTTCTCTCTTTGTCAGAATAGTTCATTTCTAATTAGACTGTCATTGCAACACAGTCTTTCATTAGCACCATGTTGCCATGTGTCACCTAATCTGAGTTTTCTGGACTGCATATTTCAAGATAGAGTTGACTTGAGGTTTTTGTTCTACATAGTCTCTTGAAACCCTCTTAAAGATTTAGCCTTATTTACTTCCCACTCAGGGTTGCAGGAAGTGTTTAATTGACCAACTTGTAACGCGCACATTGTAACACGAGGGCAGGAGTCCTTGTTAGAAACAAATACGAAACGTTCAGCACCTTCCCAAGATGTTTTATAGTAGGAATAAACTTCCTCACTGGGCATGCTACTCTATGGGTGTAATGGAGATGTCCTATTAACTTATATTACTTTCAGTGTAACATTCCAAGAGGATTTTTGTGCATATTTTATTCTCTCACTTGCTATGAACCACATCACCTTTCTACCACTGATCTTAGATATATCCATTTTATGAAAAATGTACTGGCAGAGACCATCACGTAGCTGGGATTTATAGCTTACTACTGCATATAGGTTGTGCACTGGAACCACGCAAGAATGTGTGTAGTCTTCAGAGCAGTGCTGATTTTGCTAATCCGAAAATTTTAGGACTTTGTCACCATTCAACTTAGTGATTTTTCCCAGGCTGCTAATGAAGTGTCTGCTACTGCAAGTGTGTGTTCCTCAGATAAAAATAGATAAGTGGAAACACAGGGCTTTTGGTACAGCTCAGCAAAGTAACCTTGTTTGATAGTAGAAGGCTCTGCTGGGCTGAGTCATAAATTCTGACTCCTGGGTTCCACTGTATTTCCTTGTTCACGGTTTACTACCTGTTAGGCAAGGTTAAATGATAGGGAAGCTGAGGTAATGAGGTTTTTCCAACAGTGCATCTTAAGAGCAGAGTGAAGTTGAACTTTTTTTGTGTATTGCCTTTTACTGCAGTTGTTCAATGTGACTTCTTTTCCATATTCTCTCAACCCACAGCAGACTCTGTATGCTCTAAATATGCTGACCCGAGCCTGTCACAAGTGCAACTTCTTAAAAGCATCCATGGATTTTTTTTTTTTCTATTATAGTTATTGCTAACTGTAACGGGTTTTTCCTATCTCCATTTTAATAATAGTGATAATATTTGCAAAGTTTTATGTATTGTATATTCATTAATTTTTAAAGAAACTGTTTTCTAAAACTTAACTTATTCCACTTCCCGTGGTCAGTGCTGCAAGCAGAACTGCATGCAATGTTGCTTAAAAATAGAAGTCTGCAAAACAGTCTCTTGTCATTGTCTGCACAGGGAGCGGCGGCGAAGTCAAATGATGAGCAGCCCAGGGACAAATAGCAACAACTGTTTAAAACGGGTGCTCTGATGTTCAAAGTTATCCAAAATGTTTAGCGAGCTTTGGTGTCACCTTACACAGATGAGTCACTGAAGTACAAGAAAGTAGTTTTGTTAAATATTTTCCTACTTCTGTCAGGGCTGTAAGATCAAAGCTTGTTTTAAAAAAATGAAGTTTTCATTGACAAGAGTGCTTTGCAACTGCTGCTGTGTTTAGGGAGGATGAACCTTTGGGTAATTATAGTTGTTATCCTGGATGTAGATAGTCCTGAAATTCAGCAGCCTGAGCTGGCCATCTTATTTTATTCTACCCTATCGGAGTTATAGGCCTGTCTCCTGATGTAAGCAGAGCCTTGTCCATAAAGGATTCTAGAGGGATGCATCATTAAAGTCTGTGTGCTGAAGCAACTCAAGATTTTCATCTGCTTTTAGTGCCCTGTGATAGATTAACTTGTATATGGGAAAGGAAGGCAATCTGCTTCCCTCTCTCTAGCTGGATAAAAACTCATTACTTGTGTCTGTAAGTATAAAAACAAATCCAACAAGCTTCCTCCCTCCAAAAAAGAAAACAGTTGGCAATGTTATGCAGCGACCTGAGGATATAAGTGCCATGAATAAATGATATGGGGAGTAACATTTAAACTGCCAAAAGGGTCATCTGGCAGCAGTTGGTTTTGTGGAGAAAACAGTGACAATTTTTGAGCAAGTGAATGGTTCCACATTGAATGGAGAAAATGGGCTTGGGGCAGGGTTAGTGGTTTTTCAGTTCTGTGCTGCTTCCTCACAGGAAGATGCAATAGTACAAAAGAAATGCTGAGCAATTAGCAGTTTGGGGCATAAAACAGATGAGTTGCATGTTTGGTTTTAAGATGAGCTTTGCCTAGGGGAAGAGGAAAATATGGTTATAGTAACTTCTACCATTGAACTCTGTTTCAAATGTGAATACATTAAGCAAAATATAAGGAAGCTAGTGCCTCAAGTTTCCTTCTCTATTGGCTTTAAAACCAACAGTCCCCAGGGTTTGTTGCACTAATAAGTGCTTTTTTCCCCCCCCCCCCCCCTCCCCCTAAAGCTGGTAATAAAGCTGGCATTCCTTTCCACTCTCCCTCACAAAATACATCAATTATAAAGCTGAGCTGGGAGGAGTTGAAATGCATCACAGAATAAGCCTTGGATGTGATGTAGCTAACCTGCTTATGCATATATGAGGTTGGCTTTGCCAATCAGCAGCTAAAAGGAGCAGAGTTTTGTCAGGAGATACCTTCAGATGCCATTGCACTGGCCGGAACTGAAGGCACTGCATCCACATGCCCAATGAGGGGCTCCTTGCATTTTTTTGAACCCAGGAAGGGCACATGCTACGTTTTTTGAACTGCAGTAATTCTAAATTATTTTGTCATGTGGTTTTGAACTTGCAATGAATGTTCTCTTTCTCAAACGTATGGATTAAAATACACTAATTGGACAACCTGTTTGCATCTGTAGAAGTAAGTGTACAGTGGACAATTGAAATCATCAGAGAGTGATACTTAAGGCAGCAAGAAACCAGCATTTATTAATCTTTTAAGGTTCATTTCCTGTTTTGTGATATAAAACTAAACTAGCACAACTAGTACAACTAGCACAAAGCTGGTACAACTTTGAATGTACAAGAGACTTTCGAATCTAGTCTAAATGGTAAAGAGGCAGAGCAAGTGCATTTGAGGGAGGGTTGAACTTTGGGCCTTAACTCTAGAATTCTGTGTTGATATTTTTAATAAAAGGAAAGATGTGGATGAAGTTGGGTTTTTTTGTTTGGTTTTGATAGTGGGATGCACTGGAGCAACATGCACTGCATTTTCATATATCAGTAGCATCTGGCAGTAGTAAAATCTCACTTCCAGCAAAGTATGATCCAAGGTGGAATTGTTGCTGAAGGGAGGGAAAAATTAAGCTAGAGTGGAGATGGGCTGCCTAGGTAAGGGCAGGTGCTCAGAAGTTAGCAGAGTTAGCAGGAGCTTAGCATTTAAAGCTAAACTTAAAGTTGTAGCATTTTGTTCCTGTTTGAATAGAAAGGACCAGGTTGTGAGTAAGTAGTTTCAATGATCCAGTAAGTCTTTCTTCCCCTTGGCTGCCTGACTTTTGGACTTTCAGGTGAATGATATAAGTAGCTGCACGCTCTGGCTGACCTCTGGTGAAGCTGCGTTTCATTCCTGTTGCCAAAAGGAGCATTTTGTTGATGTTTTTTTGTTTGCGTTCCAGGTTGTGTGAGCACATGGGGTGTGTGGCTTGTAAACTGAGCAAGCACTGAGTGAGCACGGAGGAATGAAGATGCTTTTAATAGAGGGCTAAGAATAAAGAATGGGATGAACAGTACAGAGTATCAGCTTAAGGACCGAGCATGTAATTCCTTATTGCAAAGACTGCTTTGAGAAAACCACATTCAGGCTTGCTTGTGAAGCTAGGTTGACTGCTTGCAGTCTCAGAAAGGTGCAAAGGCCAGTTGTGTAGTGATAGGTTTATGCTGGTGGTATCAATTTTCATGCCTATATTTTTTAATGAAATGTTAGTTTTGTAGAATAGAAATTTGGTGTTATATTGTGGTTGGATTTACTGCCTGTAAGACTGGGTATTGCAAAGGTGCAACACTACTGAACAGTAGGATCTGTCTTGATTTCCCATTCCTTCCTGCCTCTCTTGATTTCATTGGTCTTTATGAGCATTTCTGCATCTTTGGGAAAGCCCCTACGATCATGGAAATGAAATTTTTGTGAAGATGTTGTGGATATATTTCCATGATCGTAGGGGCTCCATGGGGACTCATAAATGACAAATGTGTTTGATGTGCAAAATAAGATTTTAAGTTAGTGCATTTGTCTCAAAAGTCCAGAGGAAAACACTTAAATTAGCAGTATTCCAAGTATTGCCTCTATTTTTGTGTGTGTGTGAATTTATTGTAAGAAATTTGTGCTGTTCCAAAAGTAATATTGTTTATAGGTATGGTTACTTGGAACTTCTAAGTACATCTTTGAAAAACGGGATCCAGCAGGTTTGAAAATTCTGAAAACAACATTTTTCTTAGGGAAACGCTCTTGAAATAGTTCTGCTTGAAGTGTTTTCTTTCTAATGAAAAGGTTATCTGAATGAGTAGTTCAAATGTCTTCTGATGGAGCTTGAAAAACGGTGGTCAAAATCAACAAAGCAACAAAACCTACTGTATATTCTTTCCAGTGCTCAGCGGAACCAACATAATGTTTAGATTATTTAATCATTATTTCATGGAATTTAAGAGTTATTTATTTTAAATTAAACAAGAACTTTTGGCTGCCTTTGGAAAGGTCATATTAACTGTTGCACAATACGGTTAACTGAAGGTCTTGTAATATGCAAAGTAAAAGAGAAGCCAATTGTAGTATGTGGCTTGGCTTCTGATAAACATTTTGCATTTGATGTATATGGAGCCATTAGTATGTCAAGGGAATTTCTGTATAGTTAGCTTGCCTGAAGTGTTGGCCTGGTTGGTTTGCACAGATACTAATCCTTGTCCGATTTCTATATAGTCTTCCTCAACGTCTGATGGATTTACACTGCTGGAGGCAGGGTGTTAGCTTTATGGCAGCCAAGGCAAAGTGGCATCTTTCAGGAAAACCATCCTGGTTTTGTCCTCCAGGGGCAAATTTAGAAAACTCTTCTCCAACTTTTATTTGCTACAAATCTAGCAAGCTTTTATACTCAGTCCCCCAAGCATGTGTGTTACTTGTTTTTGTTTGAAATAAGTTAATTCTGCATAGAATCTGTTTTGGAAATGTTCTCTGGGTAATTCTTACCTTGGGGCAGCTGGCCAAGAGCCGGTTAGTGGTGTTCTGCTTACCTTAGACTGAAATGTCCCTTGGCTTGCATAGTGAGCTAAATGGCACACTTTATTTACGTTTTTTTCTGTTAATCCCTGCTATAAAGTATTGTGAGTTTATGTGTGTGTGTGTGTTTGTTTTCCCCTAGTAAAGACATACTTTTAACATGTGTTGGTATAGAAAATGTTAGTGTTTCAGTCTAGATGTAACCATCTTATCAAGCTTAATCTTCTGTAAAAGTATCAAAATTGTAGGAAAAGATGGGTTCTGGTTTTCTATTTTTATATATATTAGTTTATGAGCATGTAACCTTTGTCTTGTACTGGTTAATAATTACCTTGTGACTTTACATACATTGCAGGAATCATTTTGATATAAGAAGTTTTCAGAAGTCAATGCAGTAGATTAAGAAACTAAGTGGTGTTTGACATAAAACCTTGCCACTATGTCTATAAAGCTTAAGTTTACGCTGAAAATCTACCAGCTTCCAAACTCATTTTTCTCTGATACAGAAACCCTCTGGTCTTTTGCCTGATCTCTTGCTAATTATTCATATAATGTGGTTTTCTTTTTCTTTTTTTTTTAAACTCACAAATCCCTCTGTCTCAATACCAATACAATTGCTTCTATAGCCTACTTTTATGATTTATACTTAAAATTAATCTGATACAGACACTATTAACTGTGAAGGAATATAAGCTCTAATACAGTTGTCTTTCCAATAAAGAATTATTTTGGTTTGTATTTGTTCTAACAAGGAGACAAGATAGCAGTGGTTTAAAAGATCGTGATGGCCTTGGATATGACTTGAATCTGATTTCTTGTTACAAAAGATTAGGTTGTCATAAATCCTCCGTGTTGACCCATGTTTTTTAGAGGATATGGGGGCTGTTGCATCTCCCTAGTCTGAGTTCTTTTCCATCCTTTATTATTCTGCAGAGACTGAGCAAGCTGGTGCCAAACATCCCACCCTTCCAAACTGGATACCCTTCTGTCAGAGCTCATTTAAGAGCTGTAGTCCGTTTTGCATGTGGCACTGAACAGACATTGTTGACATAAATAGAACCTGGCATCCTCTAATTATCTCAGGAAACTACCCTCTCCATCCAAAAATCCACTTTAATAAAAATCATAATGAAGAGCACTTGACCTAAGTATCTTGGATGTTGCTTATCTGGATGTTATCCTGAACCAGTTGCATTTCAGCAGCTGGAAAAAAATGAATAAAAGATCCTTATCTCTTTGGACAGTCACAGTAATTTTTTTTTCTTTTTTTCTTCCTTTTTTTTTTTTTTTAATAATACAGTAAGTGTCATTTTGGAAAAGAAGGCAATGCTGGCTTAAACCTAGCTTGTCTTGTCTGGATTTTGAGGAGAAGAAAGACTGATTTTAAAACCACTGATTTGATACTCATTTTTCTCTCCTTCACCACTCCCAGGATTTCTAGGTAATAGTCTAATGTGAACTGTGTTCTTTTCTGCCTTTCACAGTAATATCTGATGAGACTTTCTTTAAAATTCCACCTAAATATTTTTATTTTTCTTCTTTCTTGCGGGCTTTGTAGTACTGGAGAATAGGAAAAACCATTCATAAAATGTAACTGCATGGAGGGCTAACCGTGATCAGCGGTGCTGATGAAGCCCAGCAGCGGTTTGTAACTAATAGTGCGTTTGTTATGGAACGGTGAAGCTCCCCATAGGCATAAAGTTGCCATCCAAATTGGCAGTCAGCCCTTATAGAGACATTAATACACCTCCTCTTTCTTTCTTTACTGTGCTGTTATCTTGTATTTCAAAAAATAAGCTCTCCAACAGCATAAGGCTGTTCTTTATGCTGTGCTGGTTTATTGTATGCGGTTGAGCACCAAAGTGGCACTTAGCTGAATTGATAACGTTTCTTCCTGCATAACCAGTTGTTCCCGGTGATGTCGGAGCGCGGTAGGGTTTGGTTCACCGGGGCTGCGTTGCAGATAGGGAGGCAAACAAAACCCTGCGAACGTCACGGTCCGGGAAGCTGGTTCCGACCTTTAGCATCGGGTGGAACGAAGCACCTGAGCGATTGCGTTAAGAATTGGTCTTGGCCCCTGGCTCGGTGCTTGTGCTGCTGTTGGAGCAGCTGTGTGATACTGCTAACAATCCTCTTTTGAGGGAAAAGAAGTTGCCTAGCAAGAAAGCTTTCAACAGATTGATTCCAAAAGCAATTGGTCCTGCTAGCTAGGTATAGTGTTAGTGGGAAACAAAATATGCCAGCCTGACTTTTGACTGTCTTTAAAACCTCTTGATTTGCTCAAAATGCCTTTACTCTATAGTACCAGCAATGATGCTAAATAAGATATTGAATCTTCTCTCAGTATTGAATTTTCTGGAGTTGGATGTATGAAAGTTAAGAGAAAACTAATGCCTTTCTAGATGTGTAGACCACAGTTACTGTTGATTTCCCCTTACTGAAATGTCTGTTTCTTAAATTGGCATCTGTTACTTAAATATCACTAAATTTGCTGATATTAAATATATTCATGTAAGGTTAAATACGAAGTTTCTGTGCTGCTTTAGTAAATCACTGTTTTGGTCCTAAGTTGTCTTGTTCCTAGTGAGCGCAGGCCTGGTTTGGGGAGCACTTCAGCTGAACACACAAGGAGAACTGGGACTTTAGGCTAAATGTTAATGTACTCAATTTCAAGTAATATTTACTGAAAAAGAGGAGAGGGATTTAGCCCCTGGGTTTGTGAAGATAAAAGCTTTGAGTAGGAAATTTGATTTTAAGCTCTAAACCAGTTATCTGTGGTCTGCTGTTTTAGAACATCTGGTGCTGTTAATCCTGGTGATTGCTGTATAATTTTTTAACCAACTTGGCTTTATATTTGAGTGTTACTGGCACATTGACATTTAGTGTGTTGAAAGTTCCTTAAAAAGAACCAGCATGCACAGGAGGAAAATGAAATGTAAAATAGTGCAAGCTTAAATATAGTCTGGATAATGCATAGATTGCATGGAGCAACAGGTCTTTAACTCTGGTGGGGTCAGATCTGTCTGTACTTGAGACAGGAGTGGAAGAACTTGAGTATCCTTAGGAATGAAATGTAACTTCCTGTGTTTGTAGGATTGCAATGTAAATAATAAGAATCCTTAAGCTCCTTTCTTTTTTTTTTTTTTTTTTTAATTTTATTTCATCCCCTGTATCTATCAATACACCTTCTCCTGGAAGTAGGCAAGAGATTGCTTGTAGTCAGTATCAGAGAGGAAAATTTTTGTAACATAAAAAGTTAATCTTTAACATCAGCATGAAATGAATGCTTAATGTATACTTATTTGTAAAGGCATTGCCTAAGCTGCTGTTTGTGCCCTCATTTCTTTAACTCCCTGTACTTTTTTCCCATTAGAATAGTTCTGTAAAGTCAGTCTTAACTCTGAGATTGAGTTTTGAGTACCACATCAAAAAAGTGTAAATGTTAATGGATCTAATTTAATGTAATAACAGCAATGTAATAAATGGTGAAAAATGAAGGAATCCCAAGATTTTCTTGTTTTCGAAAGGGTATTCAGAAAAATCTTTCTAGTAATAGATTGTTTTCATGAAGTGATCCTCTTCCATGTGGCAATTATCACTTTGGGTATCCTATTAATAATATTTAAAGGATCTAGATGAAAGTATGTAATTGAGAGAAGGCAGGAGATATTCATCAGAAGAGCAGTGTGTCTCTGTCAGGCCATGAATATTCTCCATTTCTCTGAGCACAGATGCTTAAGTGCTGACAGTCTCACTGATAAAGCTGGGGGTGCTTGCAGCACTTGGGAAATTGAGATGCGTTTCCTCTGTTTATTTGGGTGTGGGAAGATAGAGGCTGCAGTGTTGCTTACCCAAGCAGAATGCCTTCCTATTTCTGGTTCCCAAGGCAGTGCAGGTGCAGTCAAGTGCAGGTTGTTTTCATTTTAAATCCAAAGAAAATAGTGCCTGCCTTGTTTAAACCTATGAAGATGGTTACAGAGTAGCTCAAAGAAACATAAAATATTTCTACAGAGTTCAAGAGGGCTGTCTGAACAGGATGCATGAGCTCCTGAGTAATAGCAACTATGACACTTCTACACTTAGCTTTTGCACAGAGTCCTTAAATACGCGTATCAATGCATAGTTCAGTCTTAACTTTGCTTGCGCTTTTATGGTGAATGAGCGTATTAATGTAAGTGAACAGAGAAAGGAGAAATCCTACTGCCAGCTGAGTCATCTTGATACAATGATGGCTGATAAAATATTCATATAATGGATACATATATCAGTTACATATATCAGTAGCCAGTCCTCTGGAGGAGTATTAGGCCAGCTCCAACGTCCTCACAATTTTTGTAGCATGTCCCCTCTGCCTTTTTCTTCCTCCAGAATTCCTTTCTGTCCTCTCCTTGTTTTCTCTGCCTCTTTCTGTGGGAGTTTTGCAAATCATGACCTGAGCTTTACTCATGCTTTTGAATGAGAAGAAATGATGTAGCCAGTTTGTCTGTTCATTCTTGAGGTATTTTCCATTCCAGCTCACACATTATCCTCTTGGTTTTGGTACTCCGTGTAAGAGACTGCATAGAGGTTTCTAGGCATTTTGGAGGAATAGTGTGAAAATGGCTTTAAGTTTGTCTCCCAAAACAGGATTTGGAAGTACGAGCGCTTGCTTTGTTGTTGAGTCCATTCAGCTTTTCTTTGTTACCTTGCATTGTGGACATAAAAGTGAATCTGTTTTACCAGCTCGTCTTCTGGATATAGTCGTGAATAGACGATTTGAGGAAGATGCTGTACCAATGCCACACTTCACTAATACAACTTGCAAGCTATTAAATATGAACCATAGGAAAAACTAGTCCCTTAGTGCTGTTAATATGTTCTCATCACCTGAAAAATCAGGATCTTGGAAAAACCTACAGATGAAACAACTTTTTATTTGGAGACAGAAGCCTAAATAAAAATTCAGTAAATAGATGGTAGAAAATGTAAAAGAAAGGCAAAAATTAAAGCAGAAGAAAAAAGTGCTTTCCTTTTATTTCAGTGATGGGACTGAGCAGTTTCAGATCCCAGCCCTGTATGAATAGAAGTTTCTGAATCTTGTAATCAGCCTTGACTTTGATTTTTTTTTTTTTTTTTTCTCTCCCCTCAAGCCTCCCAGAAGCTGGGCGAAGACATGTAACCAGCTACTCAGAATACTTGTCTCCAAAGGATTAATCCCATCTTGGCAAACCATTTAATTCCTCTGTCATGCAGGTGGGACAGCGCTTTCCAACGGAGCTGTTCTTATGACTCTTCGGTTTAACATTTCTCTTCCAAAAAACACTTTTATATTTAAGAGGACCTAGACAACTGCCTCCAGAAGCACTTACATGTGCTTCTGTTTTATGATCCTTGTATGCTGGCCGTGCCTTTTTCGTTAAGCTGCAGTGTGTGCAGCTCATCAGCGGTGCCAGACTAGAGGCGCGATGTTTCAGGTGAGGCTTCGCGCTGTGATTAAGGGTTACGGTTAGTTTTGTTTCCATGGGTAGGTTTATCTCGAGAAGGCTGCTCGGCCAACGCTGGTGTCAAAAACAAACCGTAGGGCAGGGTGGTCGCTGGATGTGCCTGATAACTAATTCCAGAAACTGCAGCCCATTCTATTTAAAGAAAATGAGGTAGCGCCATTTTTGGTCTCGCCTGATGTGGATTGCAGCCTTCGGCAACTCTTTCCTGCTTTGTGAGGCCTTTCCTTGCTGGAGAAAGGGAGAAACCTCAGAGACGGGTGGAGCAGAAACCACCACGCTGCCTTCCAAACAAGGAGCCTCTGCCCATGATATGGAGGCCTAGCACTTGAATAAAAACACTGCTCCCGAACAGAAGGACCTTGAGAGCAGAGATTTTGCTGCCTTGGGGCCCGCAAAGCCTGCAGGTCCCGCTCCGAGGCCGGCGAGCGGGATAAGTGAGGGCGGCCGCCGCAGCAGCCGGGCTGGGAGCGGAGCCAGGCGGCCTCGGCTCACCCTGCGGCCCTGCTGGCAGCGGGGCTCTCCCCCCGCAAGCTGCTGAGCTTCAAGGAGCGGCTTGGAAAGCAGCGGATTGGAGGGACTCGGTAACCACACTTCGTATTTGCGCTCATTTTTTTTTAAATGCCTGGGAATTGGAAGAGACTTTTCCACAATAGTTAATCTGGGTGAAATGACACATATTTGTATTACTTAAAATCTATATATAAACGCACCCTTTAGATACATGGAGACCATCAAATCTTTCTTGTTCTTCCTAAAAACCCATATAGGAGTATAGTTTTAGGTGTTTTTATTCTGTTTTCTACTTTTGAGTGTAGAATATCCAAAACAAAAGTGCAGGCATTTTGCAAGGCTATAAGAATTGCCATATTCTTAAATGTTACATTTTTAAGTGCTGGGAGGATTATGGCCATTTGTGTCTCCTCTGCTGTACTGTGAAACATGCAGTGTGATGTATGCAGCTTAAATCAAAATCCCCCAGCAGGTTGAGGTGGGTGTGAGGAGCTGGGGGTGAAGTTGATGAATTCCTCATGTGTGGAGATGCGGCGGCCTGGCCTTCACTGAGGGAGTAACAGAATTTCCTTTGTCCCTGTTAGGTAAATGTACCACAGACACTGACCATATGGATTTTTGTATACCAGTTACAGTAAAGAGTATATAATGGAATGTAGCTGGCTGAGTTCTTGTGAATTATTGATGCTGTGATCGATACAAGTGGTTCTTAGTGTCCAGTAAAGGTTTCCTGGCTTTGATAAATAAAACTCAGCTTCTCCCTTGCATGGTTCTCTGCTACAGCACATCTTAATTAAATGCGGGGTACTTCGTTAGACTAACTCCAGTGCTCTATTTTTAAACTATCTGGAGTGAAAGATTTGTTTTAGCATGTCATCTACCCCCTGTGCCTTGGGACCTACTAGTATAAAGCAAAATTGCCCTGAGAAAGCGCTTTGGAAGAAGCAAAGCAAGTATAGGAGAACAGAGCATGTGGGTATCTTCAAACCTGACGTTGTCGTACTTTAAGAGGAAATCTTTTTGCTTTAAAATTTGCAATTATGTCTGTGTTGCTATGCTGAATCTCTCTCCCTTTCCCATAGTACTCATGGGAGGTTGGTAACTTCTGAAGTGTTTTGAAGTCGGTCTTTAATTGCAGGACACCAAGGTCAGAAAGCTGCACTTGTTGTTCAAATGTGATTTAAAAACACTTTGAGACGTGTGAAAACTGGTGTCACTATAACACACAGCAGGCTTAGAGCCTTCATCTAGGGATACTGTTGTGTCCTTCTCGTGGTTTAGTAGGTTAACTTTTCATATTATGTAAATTGACTCTGTCCTTTTTGTTTAGTCTGGAATTATCTTTTTTGTTAGATTTGATCTTTTCTCTGTGTAACTTGGTGTGATAAAAGGTGTTACCTTATGTGAAGTTTTTCGCTTAAAACAGAAGCTTACTGAAGATGGTGTAAGTGCCCCATGTAACAGCTCTCCATGTTTGCTGTGTGCTTGCTGCTCTCTGGTGCACCTGTATGTTGGAACATTTTCAGCAGGGGCTGTTCAGTTGCAAGTAATTTGTACATTATAGAAATGTAAGCCTTTTTAACAGAAAATATGCATAAAGTCAGAGAACTGAGGAACTAAGTCCTGCAAGGAGTACACATACAATATTTTGTGAAAGTTAGAGGTAAAGCACAGTGTTACTGCAAGCAGAGGGCAGCATTTTGTACCTTTGGAATAAGAATAATTTGTTCATGACTTCCTGTGTTGTTTCTGACATGCTCTCTTGACCAGTTAAGATCTCTCTGAGCAGGTAAACGGAAGAAAAACTCCAGGGGATTCAGGCTCCCTTCCTCTTGTTACATGAACGCACACTGAGTATTAGTGTGTTGTCATTAATCGTATCATTGTAAACAATGGAATGATGAAGTTTGGAGACCTTGGCCATAGCGTTGCTATTTGGTGTTTATGTGAAGAGAGTCCAGTTTTGCTTCTGGACCTTCCCTCAATATGAAAGTTCATAGACGAACTGTACTTCAGCAGTCATTTTTTTCGTATCAGTGTGCCCGTGGGACAAGTTCATGATTAAATTTCAGTGCAAGTTTAATAAATCTGTTATTTCGTTATATCGTAAGCGTTGGTGCTGTTGAGGGGATGTAGAGGTCTCAGTCCTACAGGAGCGACTGTTCTAAATCTGTATGTTTATAACAGCTACTTATATGAGCTACACTAAAGAACAGTTTGGTGTGAACAAAACAACAAAAGGTGGTATTCTAGGTCATTAGAATAAGAAATTAGGTTATAAATACTACTAGGTCCTCAGTACAAGGGAAAACAAATGATTTATTACTAGGTAACTCTTAAAGCAAAAATTTTACAAGGAGAGGCTGCCTATTTTCTGCCTGTTCTGCTTTACATTGCACATTTTTGCCACTGCTCAGGTAGCTTGGAAGGGATTTCTGCCAGAATGCTAAACTGCAGAAGCCATCTTTCCCATCCCATCAAATATATTTTATGCTTTTATGTTTCCTGTATCTTTCTACTGTTTCAGAAAAATGCTTTGAAAATTCCAAATGCAGTTTGAGTGCACTTGAATGGTGTCCGCTTGGAGATCATCAGCAGTAAGTGGTGATGTTGACACAGCCCAAATTTTGAAGAGCAGAGGAAAATCTGCAGACCGACCCTACTACCACCGTGGGCGGCTGGGCACTAGGACAGGGTAACCTTGCTCAGACACTGCGGAAGACAAGCATGTGGGAGAGCTGTTCTGGAGTGGTTGGAAATCTTCCAATAAGAGTGAGGATTCAGTTGTGTTTGAAGATGCTGTTGAAGCTGGAAGAAAATCAAGGGAATGGGTTTACCTTTTGCGAGTACTTATTATTTGCTCAAGAGTCCTGAGCAGAACTTTACTTCAGTTATGGAAAGCATGCAACACTTGAAACTGTAACATCTTCACCAGTCTATGCTTAAGGATAAGGAACATGAAGTAATTTAACACACAGCTGCAGAAGACAGAGCTAAAAAGGACCTCAGATGTCATCTGACATTCCCAAGGCAGGACCAGTTGCTGGTAGTGACTGCTCCTGCACCGTGATTCTCATCTCTTCATTTGAAGCTGGTGAGAATATGCGGTGGTGGCAGTCCCCATTCCTGCTAGTCAGTCCAGTAGTGCTGCTTCTCTGCCTCTCCACTCGAGTGTGATGCCCGAGAGTAGACTGCTGGAGAGGCAGTAGTTTGGGAATGAGCATCTCCTTGTTCTTCCTACAAGGAAAGGACTAATCTCTGTCTCAACACCTGACGCATTTGAATACTATGTTTACAGTATGACAAATTTCTCTTGAACTTGTGGTCAGCCAAGTTCTGTGCTAGCTCAGGGATGGGCAGGCATTGGATTGAGCTGTGGCTGAACAGTGATATTGTCCAAGCTGATTTTCTGCTAGTGGTGTTATAGCTATTAGTGGATGTGAAGATTGGTCACCAGAAATGACTGTTCATAAGATATAAGTGGGAGGAGAAGGAGAGTACCCACCTGGAGAGTGGCTTGTGTGCCCCAAAACCTGCCTGTCTCTCCCAACACCCTCTGCTCTTTTGGTCTAAGAAAAGGTATTTGTTTAGTGAGGCGAGGCTACCGCGCATCGTACCCTCAGGGTTAGATAGTCATTTACACCTGCTGCGTCATACTCAAGTAATCCAGGTGAAAAAATAATCACAAATAGAGGAGTTTTTTTAGTGCTTTCAGTTTGCTCTGTGAGTGCACAAATGCCTGTGGCAGTTACAGCGCTTGGAAAGAAGCGGCGCCCGAGTGTTGTGGGAGGTTGTGATTACTGATGTTCTGGCTGCTGTAAGACTTACATGACTGAGGCTGTGCTCTTAGAAATATGTCTGGTTAGCGATTAGAAATTGTGACAGCTAATGCCCTCATTTCACAGTTTTAGGCTTGTCTTCAATTAGATGTGGTAGGGAACAATTCAGCAATTTAATTCAATTAAAGTGTAATTTCATTGCAGTTTTTACCAGAAATATGCCATGAAAGAGCTTCTATATTTTTATATATTTTTAACCTACTCTAGTTGTTCAGGACAAATGGCCAGTGGCTTTACTACTCAGCAGTTTGTAGATCATCTGGTTTTTGCCGTGGTTGATTGAACTCGCTAAATAGTGATATTTATTATCCTAGATAAGGAGATGGTTGAACTTTGAGCCCTGCTCTCAATATTTGATAATATATATATAGCTCATTATCGCAAGGCAGAAACCAAGCAGCGGTGATTCATGCTATGGAGATAAGTAATTGCAGCTGTGGAAATGGTGAAAATTATCTTCCTACAGAAGAGGCTAGAGGAGGCCAAGTTACTTCTGTTTGATCCATTTATTTAGGATAAAAGATATGGTACATCTGTAGATTACTGCTCTAGTAACATAGTCCAGCAGACCTTTATTACTGTGGTATTTGCAAATAGGGAAATTGCTACATTGCCATTAACGGGATGTTTTCAGGTGCCATGCGGTAGCTGATAATGAAGTTGCGGAATGAGCCGTATTAGTACTAGGCTTTCTCAATAGCTTAACCAAATGATGCTTGTATTTTCTCGAGACTATCTGAGAAGCAGTAAATCACTAGAAATAGTACCATCAAACTGTAGGATTCCTGGATTCAGTGTTTCTGGCAGCCATTTAAATTGTTTTGAGTGTGAACACATTTGCAGAAATATTTTTATGCTCCTGTGACAGTGTGTTCAGATATATGCAAAAAAAGGTCTCTCTCTTTTTTTTTTTTTTTTTTCCTTGCAGTTTCATAAACCAGAATACTAAGCAGGTTTTTTTTGGCTCTGCAGTGAAAATGTGAAGTCAGAGTCCACTATGCCTCAGCTTCAGTCCCATAGTAGGAAGAAGAAAAAGACATCTCATAATTTACAGTAAAAACCTTTATTCTGTTAAGTAATGCACGAGACTTCTTAGACTTGTATTTGTGTAAATTCAAGGAAATTAGGTGAGAAACTAGCAAAGGGACCTGGTATGCCAAGGTTTCCTGTGATTCTTGAAATAATTCTCATTTTCTCACTTGACAGTCAATATTACAGTTATTACATCCTTAATCCAAGGCCTTTTTGTCAGTGTTGGCATTTATGCTGAAAATCTGCTATATGAGTTCTGTGGGATTTTGGCCTAGATGCTTGAAGTGGTGCCTGCTGAAGCATGACGTGAAATTTGGTGCTTTGCTTTTATTGTGTAAATAATTTTCGGTCATATTTATTGACCAAACTTCTCTTCCTGTTTTTTGAACATGAGATTAAGCTGTGGAATTTATGTTCAAGACACAGCCCATATTATGGGTTTTGCTTGATTGACTTACGTTGTTATGAGGAAGAAGCTGATCGCTTATAGCTGCCTATAGGTTTAGAGTAAGCAAAACACTAGGTCTCTGCAGCACTGTGAAATGGGTTTCAGTCCGAATGGGAAAGCAGTCTGAATGCTTCAGGGCTTCTCTGTCTAGATGGGATTAATGGGACTGAATTAATAACTTGAAGTCTCTGTTGTGCTGTTATTGCTGTACCCACATTCTGTCCATGCTCTGCTTTCTAGGTGATGAGGGAATGTTGGGACAGTAAAACCCATGAAAATTCAGCACCAAAAATGTCCAGGGTGGTTAACTGCATAGATTCAGTCTGCCTGAAAGCAGCACTGGTCTCATTAATATGGATTTAGCACCTCTGAGGACTGGCACAGATGCTGATACTCTGGCCGTGACCATTGCAAGGCTTCGGATGTAAGACATGTTTGTCATCCCTGAGCAGCTGTGACCACTGACACTTTCAATGGAGGAAAAGTAAAAATAGAAGTGATAAACATTCCCTCTGCATTGCCCAGGAGTGAACTGCTGAAAGAAAAAAAAGTATTCAGCATCTTATGCTCATGTGTTTTATGGCCATTCATGGTTCTTGCATAGCAGACATCCAGAAGTCTCAGGTAGTTTGCAAACATGACAGATACTGTCACTTTGATGGTATGGGGACACTGAGGCCTGGGGAGAGATGTGACCCTTCCCATGAATGTGCATCTGATGGGTCTGAACTGGAAATGACTGCCTGCCTGCCTAACCACGCCCAGACCTCCCGGATGATCCCAGCCTTCCCCCTCCTCTTCTCCTGCTGTGACTGAGATCTCCCATTCCTCTGCACAGGAGCAAGTGCCAAAGTCTTGGAAGCGACACAGCTGCCTTCAGTGACTTTCAGAGTACGGTTTGTGCTAGTGTAAGGAGACCAGAATTGCTCTAAAATGCATGTTTCCATCTGATCGATACAAATTGAGGCGATAATGTCTTAGCTAGAGCCGACGCACAGGGGGACATCCTGCATGCGTAGAGCTGTCCTGCTTGCGAAGGCAGCTGGCGTGACCACGGGGGATGAAGTCCACAATCCACATAAGCTACTCAGGGCTTATCGAGAGTGGACAAGGTTGGACAGCTTCGCCACCTGGCATATATTTGTGGGTAGGGAGAAGAGAAATGCTTGCCTGGGTGGGTTTTATTGTAGTTGTGTTTTTCTATTATTTGTTTGTTTTTCAGTTCTTCAATAGTTGACTTCTGGTCAAAAAAAATGAGCCCCCTTCAAATCACCCTTTTGCTTATGCTCACGATAGCTACTAGAAGGGCTTCCTATCTTACTTTTCTTGAGGGCTGGTGTCTGAATGGCACCTGCTTGTTTTGAAGCTGGTCCGGGTAAAGTCAGCTTGGGTCCTTGCATCCCTCCCGGGAGCCCTCTGTTCACAGAGAGCAAAGCTTGGTTGTTTCAAGATGCTTCAAAAAGGATATTTTTAGCTCTGCTGTTTAGCTCATGGAAGAACTTTCTTCCTTAATAGGACAGCAAACTGTAACAGGATTCCTCTGAAAAGTCTCTCTTGCCTTTATGACACGATTTTCACTTTTTCCTTTGCTTCTTAGGTACCTTCACGTTCTCTTCCATGGTTTTCTTCTCGTGCATGGCTACTCTTCCTCTCCTCTCTTCTTGCACTTTCCATATGATAGTGGACAGTTCAGAAGAATCTTTAATACTCTGAAGGAGTTTATGGAGAGAGGGGACTATAGAAAGATACTATATTAAAAATAAATCCTCTGGGTCATTTTGCACCTCAGTTAAACCAACAGCTCTTCCAGAGTCCCAGACTGAGCAGCATTAATAAAGAATAATTGCTCCACAGAGCTACAACTTTGCTGTCCCCTTGAAACACCTTGTATGCATCAGTTGCACCTGGACCTTGCTTAGGAGTTGTCATACGTCCTTTGGCCCTGCAGTAAATAAATCTTATGTGTCAACATCTTTGCTGATGCTTGCGATGAGCTTGCTGTGTCCCGTTCCGATGGGTGATGTAATTGTAATGAGCACAGAAAGATAAATTTGTTTCAATTTGTTCTAGTTTGAGAAGTCTATTCCCAAATCAAACAATCTGAGAAATGTTTTTAGTTGTCTGTTAGCAGTAGTATGAAGTAGAAAAGATATTTTACTGCGTATCAGGCTATAATGTACCTTAAGTCACTGTGTTGGGAGATACTGGCAAAACTGCCATGTTGACTTTCCAAAGGGTTAAATAGCAATAGTTAGAATTTTCAGTGATGCTAAACTTAAATTTAGAGATTTACATATTTTTAAAAATGCTGTAACTGGTGTACTGTGAAATTGAGATTGTCTTGACTTATGTTTCTGGAGTATCTATTGCCATGGCAGCAAGATGCTACACATGCAGTATAGGCTGTTGTCAGAAACGCATCATAAAAGAATCCAAAGCAAATCAGTGTTGAAGAAAATGGCAATGCTAAAGTGACTGGATGTGTTACAGGAATTCTTTTGTTACCCTCTGCTTTCCTGTGTTGTCCAGCGATTCTTAAACATTGCACTTAGGTTGTAAATCCTTTAGGAAGGAGACTGCATTTAGCGTGATGCTGGAGTTGAGGTACTGCAGAACCTGCCAGCATTAATGCCACTGTACCCCTGCTTCAGTGCTGTGCAGAGAAGGGCTTCTGATCCCATTCCTCATTTTTGTGCTGTTTCTGCATTTCTCTTTTCCGTGGGGGCTGCAACAGCTGGTGCATCAGCAAAATTGGATGCATAGTTTCCATGTGTTGCCTTTAAAGATATATGCTCCCTCACGCTACCAACAGCTGGAATTAAGTCAGTGTGGGCAAGACATTGCTCTGAGATCCTGGTTACATGTTCATCAGAATCGGCTCAGTTCTGCTTTATGTTGGACTGATTCTAACTGTAAAAGGAAAAAAAATCTCCTAAAAGAGCTTTGCAGCATGTCTTGAAAAACACCGTGCCCTGGCTGTGGTAATGGACCACCAACGTGAGCTGCTGCTTGGTTACCAAGGGAATAAAATATTGCTCCGGGGAGATGTTTTTATACAGTTGCTTATTCGTATTTCAGAAGTGGCCAAAAGCTCCCTTATGCTCAGCAATGCAGGAACATTAAGGCAGTGCCAGCTTCAGAGGCCACGGTGCAGCATGTTTTCACTTCATCATAAAACCAAGCCATCTCGACAGCCTGTAGCTGGATGATTAGTGCTGTCCTCTCCTTCTCTTGTAACTTCTATTCTTCCTTCTGCAAGTTGCTTTTCATTTGGCTGCTTGAAAGTCGAATATTATCTAGGGCTGCCAGATACCTTGCTGTCAGCTTGGGAAAGGAGCCGAAAACCTTCCAAGTGTACAGGGGAGCAGCCAGAGCTATAGGCTTTGATTTTCATTATCAGAGCAGTGACAGCAGGTTCATAGCCAAGCTAGACAGGCAGAAAGATGTTTTCCAACAAATCATTTTCTGCTGGAGATGTGTTTCCTTCCCCACAGTGAATTATTCTTTATGCCACATGCAGTGGGCAGTTCAGCTTGGCACTGAAGCCTTCTCGATAAATACTCTATAATAAACTGAGTAACACCTTTGATTTGTAGCTCTCAAGTTGTGGTAGCCAAGTGCTGTTATTACACTCTCTCCTTCTTCCTATCCCTTGTTGTTCCCCTCCCAAGTGTGAAACTATTTTAAACTGCTTTATACTTTGCATACTCTAAGTTGATGATGTTACTAATTCAGATTCCACTTATTTGCAGCTGTGAAAGAGCACACAGTGAGGGTATTTTTGTAGCTTAGCAATATTTGGGAGCCATCCAGAGCTTCCTGTGATCCCTGAATTTTATGGTATGATCTGTCTTTACCATTGTAAAATGCATTTAGCATGATATTTTAAACTGTAGAGGAAATATGAGAAGACTTACAATGATCAAAAACAAAGAACAAAACTGTGCTCTCCAAAATCCTTATAAAAACAAATGTCTTTAACTACATTAACCAGGCAGTTTAATCTTTTTGTTCCAGATAATGTGGAAAGGAGGGGGAGGGTAGAGCAGTAGCCCTTTCATTAAATGGTGGGAAGGTTGTTAAGATTCAGGTTATCTAAATGAAAGTCTTGGGTGTGACTCTGGGTAGAGGAGAATCTGACTTAGAATTTGCTTTGCTGTGCAATGAAAGAAAGGAGGTGCCATGAATGTGGTGGAGATTTACTGACAAACTGATGTCTCTCCTTTGAGGACAAGCTCTATTAAACTTATATAATGTTTCAGTTATTAAGTTTATGACATTCTTTTAAAATTTAGACTTGTAAATTCCTGCCTGGTTGGAGTGAATTTCAAAGAAGTACAGCAGATGGAAAGGATTCCTTTTGTCCCTTATTTATTTTGTTTTTATGATGTAAAATATTTTTTAAACTGATGTTTATTTTCTCTACAGGTATGGTGTAAGTCCTGAGAACATTATCCTGTATGGTCAGAGCATTGGTACTGTCCCTACAGTGGACCTGGCATCTCGGTACGAGTGTGCAGCAGTAATCCTTCATTCTCCTCTGATGTCCGGATTACGGGTAGCTTTTCCTGACACCAGGAAAACCTATTGTTTTGATGCTTTTCCAAGGTACGTATAAAAGCTGCAGAGGGATTCTTGGGTACTCAGTGTGCTACTTCCAGGTTTGAAAGGACCAAGCTGGATAATTCTCTAGGGAGGTTTTCCTAAATTGTGACCTGAATTTTGAACTCCAGATATACGCACCTCCTAAATCAAAAGACATTCACACTATAAACAGGATAATAACATTCTCAAACTGACATGATAGCTCAGGGAGTATGCAAGCCCTTGGTGTTTACAACTATTTTTCTCTCTCTCTCTCTCTCTCTTTTTTTTGTCTTTTGACTTGTTAACATCAGAATTATATCATCAATTTTGAAATAATAGATTAACAACTGCTAATGCGCTATTAAGTCCTCCAGGCTAATGACTAACAAATTAGTAATGGTACACTCTGTAACATTTCAGTTGATTCTGATTTAGAAGATAATATGATAACATGAAATGAATGTACTATTTTCAAGTTGCTTCCTAGTATATTGCTGCAGTTTTATCAGATTGACAAAGAAAAAGCTATCTATTACAGTCAATTTAAAGGGAGAGAACAAGCCAAGGTCAGAAGCTGGAGTGTTAATCTGGAGTGATTCTCCTTTTTTTGCCCAGTTCTGCATTTCCTCTGATCTGGGGGAATGCCTTTTAATGATGTATTTTTTGTTGTTGTTACTGCCCCTCTTTGCAAAGATACCGTGCTTGTTTAAGGAGCTCTGTAACATTTTGCATGCAGAAAGCTGTATACAGGTTGTTTCAAGAGAAAACATTTGTCTTCATAACCCAGTGTCTCATTTGAAAAGAAATTGCAAGAGGTCTAAATTAAAGAAAATCCAAATGCTTGGGAATGGCAGATGTTCTTGGAGTCTTCTAAAACTCATCTAACCTAGTTTAGGTGAGAGAAAAGCAAAGTCCAAAGAGTTGAAAATTAGTCAATGAAATGTACTGATGGTTTTGGATACATTTCTAGATGTCTGCTCTTCATGGTTACAATATTCAATATTCAAAATACTGCATACATTCAAAAATTTCAGAAGTTCCATTTGATGCTTTGTTAACCTGTATTCGGACTTCATTTTTCTTGAAAGAGCCTGGATTTTGCTATATGGAAATTGAAAAGAATCATTTCTGTGGAGCTGATTAGAAAAACCACACCTCTGTCTGCTTAGGTTTTTGTTTTCACAGACAGTGTTCGTGGTGTTAATTACGTAATGATTCTCTAAAACTTGCTTAAATTCTACATTACAAGTTTTATCACTTGGACTGAGTTTTACTAACTTTTACAGATGATTAAGAAAATACCTTAAAACACTTGATTGTAGTCACTTTGTACAGTTAAGCTTCCAGTGTTATTAAAAATGGATTATTGTTTGAGACTTTCATTTAAATAAGAAAGGCTTCAGTGCTTGCCAGGGATGAGCTTTACAAGTATATTTAGCAGAAGGAGGATTTATCAATAAAATGATGCTTTCTGAGACAGGGCTTGTCATATATAAAAATACAGCTTAAGTGAATGTGGCAGGCATTAGTGTGATTTAAGAGGACAAGTATGTAGTCATAGCAGGGGTATGCAGACTTGTGCGGGAAGGATGAGGGATTAAAAAAAAATCCAAGTGGTCCGGGTAAGGGACCATATGAGACTTGCTGAAGCCTTCTGCAAAACTTGGCTTTGCTTCAGAAGGGCACGTTTGCAGAGAGTGATGTAGGGGATATTCATAGCATTTATCGTGCTCATTTCATCTTGGTCTCCACAGTTTAAAATTAGTAGTGTGGGGGGTTGGAAAATAAATCCATAAATCTGTGTGCCTGAACAGCCAGAGGACCAAGTATATGGCTCTCACAGGAACTATATCCAGTCCTGGTGTTCAGGATTCTAGCAAATAAGTTAAAATGTAATTTGTTGCATTCCTATTCACAAACTTGTTCATCATCCTTAAACTTTAAATTTAATATTTGCAAATGTTACTGCTAGAGGAGAAACAAAGCTTTTAAAATAGCTGTATTTACAGAGCTCACAGTGATGAGTTGATATCAGCTAAATCAAATAACAGTTCTAAAAGGAATAAAAGGTGGAGGATGTTCCCAACAGATTGACTGTAGTGCTTGAGTATTTTGCTCTTAACCTACTAAACTGTTGGTTGCTGTCAGGCTGACTTCACTTACACTGTAAGCAGTGAAAATAAACATGTGTGCAGGGCCATGAATGTGCACAGCTCAGCTGCCTGTCTTCACAGCAGGAGACAAAATAGTTCTGTGTGCACCTACAGTGAATTGCTATTATGTGCATTTATGTTGGGACTCCATGAGAATGTGGTCTCTGAAGGTTTTTCTAGCTGCAGAGTGGTGTGGCTAAGAATACTAAGTAAGTCTAATGTGCAGTTTAAATACTGCCTTATGAGTTGCTGAGCTGGCAATGGGAAGCTTTCCAATTTTCTGCAAAATCCAAATATTATCTAGCTTAATGTTCTGTGAATAGATGTGGGGAAAAAAAAAGTTTCATTAACTGAGTGCTGTAGTGAAAGGGCTTCCCTGGTTTCCTACAAAATATGAGAATTTAAAATCTAGCTACCAGCATGATGCATGAAAATCTGCAGGTCACTGTGCAGAGCTGGCATATCATGGAAGTAAAAAGCAGACTCTTTGTGGGCTTAAGACTTCAGTTTACATAACATTTGGATGATTAAATATTTATATTTTAGCTGTGGTAAGAATTCGGTGATGAAAACTATGAAACAAATTATCCATACATAATTCTCATGTTTGTTTTACATTCTTGGGATACTTTTCTGCATACAGCTAAGCACAACTAAAGATCCAGACAGGCAAAGTGAAATGCATTGCATTTTAATTTTAAACACTTTTTAACTGACACAAAGTCTGATTTTGGAAAAACACTGAGATGGAGACAAAAATGTGTTTACAGTCTGTCGTTTACTGGAATACCAGTGACTGTTCTCTAGAATATTGGAGCCTAAGGTTTACACATGTGAAGGCTGTTGCTTTGGTTTACGTCTTAATTAACTTCATATTTTCATACAGCTGCTTTAAACCTGCTTTTAAATCCGTGTGTGTAGGCGTCTATATTTTTAATTATTTTAAGCCATTAGACTGACCCCTTTGTAAAGTCTGTAGCCTTATCCAAGTGACACGTGGTGATGATAACTAGACTTGTTTTCTTAAATGGTGCAAATATAAAAAGTTCCAAACTGAGCGGTGTTTTTTCTCTTCCGTCCCACAGCATTGACAAGATCTCTAAAGTCACCTCTCCTGTGCTGGTAATCCATGGTACCGAAGACGAGGTCATTGATTTCTCCCACGGCCTGGCGATGTACGAGCGATGTCCACGAGCGGTAGAGCCCCTCTGGGTGGAAGGGGCTGGGCATAATGACATAGAGCTTTATGCACAGTACCTGGAGAGACTAAAACAGTTCATATCTCATGAACTTCCCAACTCCTGAAGAAGTCTACCTGATTTTACCTCAGTTACTGTGAACGGAAGAAATTACCTGTTTTTGCACATGCTTTAACTGGATAGCTGTAATAGCTTTATACTATGAAGAAATGCCCTGACTTTAGGGTGTTCTAATCAAACAGCTGATGAAATTTGTCTTTTGTATCTGGAAATGATTCTACTAATGCACACAATATGGTCAACTACTGTAATTCCAACAATTTTTAGCTTCGTTGCCCTGAAGGAAGTGGGAATACTAGCTGCTTATGGGGACACTTTTTACCTAGTGCTGTATTAATCAAAGGTCAGTTTTCTCTGTCTCACTTCTGATCGTTTATAATTCTGTCCTACAAAGACTTTTTTTTCCCAATGTTCTTGGTATGTAGGACACAACTGTCATGAGCTGCAGCTTGTTCTAAACAATCAGTTGTGGGTTCAATCTAAGGGAGTCCTTTCTTTGTAACGTTTTTCTAGCTGTGGTATTGTAACTGGAAAGTTATTGTGATGAAGATCTCCCCTTCTCCCTCTTCGTGTTCTTTTGTTAACTTACTGATCTTCCCAAGTAAATTATTTAAATAGTTTTTTTTTTTTTCCCTGAAAATAAGCAAACTGCTATATGGGGCTAAATTCTGTAATAACCTCTCAATTACCTGTATAAACATAACTGGAATATTCTTAAAGGAAAAATGGACAAAATCTCTTTTGTTTAAAAATAAATGTGTAAATTTGCTACTAGAAAACTCATTTTAATATTCAGATGGTCTGAATAATAGCCATAACTGACATTTCCTTCTGTAAAGCATTCCTGTAGACTTTTTAAAAGTACTGTACATATTTGAATTTTCATTGTGCATAGATTCTTAATTGGTAGTTTTAATTTAAGTCTAGCTACAATAAACTGCAAAATTCTGGTTTGTATATGATTGAATACATTTTGTTAAAATATGTTTTTATCCCTATATTATTTTGCTATTAAAGTTTTATAAAGTTTCCAGGGCAAAACAATTTACACATTTATGTTTTGATGAATTTATGTAACTAAATTTTCATTGAACTGATCTTTTTAGTTTAGAGGTAATTTGATTCTTTGACACTGGAATCGCACAGATTATATGCATCAGAAATGCAAGACACTTAAAATTGTTACACTACTAGCATAGGTCTAATTTTTCCAAATTTAAAGGCCTTAAATGTACTGTAAGCCTCAGATTGTTGTATAAATTGATCGCAGATTGATTGCAGTTTGTGTCCTGTTGCTAGAATGCAACGCAGTGATTGTAATGGAATAAAGGATGCATGGATTAGATTTTACTGAATTTGGGATTTTATTTGGGGTACAGTTTTCATGCAAAAAGGAAATGCAGAGTGCAGAAAACTTGTTAGGATAACTTGAATTTAAGTGTTTGGTTCATTGGTTGGAAAAATGTTCTTAAATACAAAGCTGCTTCTCCACTCAGCTTTGTATGTAAATCTAATGTAAAAGTACCTATTTTTAAATGGTATGCAACTGTTTAATGAAAAATGGTAGTTCGTGCCTTAGAGATGTTTAAAAACAGCTGTGATGAGTCTGGTTGGGAGGCCTATGCTGATGGCCAGCAAAGGAAGCGTCTTTGTGCCCTCTTGGAGCCTGATCATTCACTTGGCCCTAGACCTGTAAAGAAAACGAGTTTCTGTTCTGGGAAGGGAGGGAATGAAGGCACCCGGCCTTCTCCACCTTATTTGGGTCCTTATAATCTGAATCCTTGTGCGAGTACTGTCCAGTCTTAACTCTAAGCGCACCCATGTTGTGGGGCTTCCAAGCTGCTCTCTTGGTGATGCAGTGGGCAGGTTTTGCCTGATGTTCCTTTCAAGATTGCCTCTTCCCTTTTTATTTCAGATATTCATATACATCTCTCATTGTGCCCTTCCATAGATCCAAAGTGGCTGTTTCCCCATTTTTACATGTATTCCTTTGTTTCGCAGACTTGAGCTGTGTGAAAACAAAGCAGGTCTTCATGATACCGCTACTCCAGATAAGGTAACTTCCAGAAGGTGCCCTCAATAGAACATCACGGTTTCAGACATTTCCAAAAACAGCCTGGTACTGGTCAACATTAGATTTATTAATAAAAATCTGTAGCGAACTCATGAAGCTACTTATATGACTGTATATCTGAGAAAAGGAAAAAAAAAATACTTTTAGGTTATGGAAAATGAGCATTATGTAATACTACAAAAGAGAAGATTTGAATTAGGCTAGAAAAACATTCTGTGTTCCAAGAAACCGCTAACATCTTCTCATTTGGATATGTAATTTTAGTCTTTAAGAACTTGTTAAGCATATTTTAGAGCTACCAAGGTGTCGCTGTAAAAATGAAATCCTGGCTATGTGAGTCTGGGTAAGTTACTTTGTGGGATTTGTTTTCTAAGAGTGTCAACTAATGTGTGTGTGTGGGGGGGGTATTTTTCTTTTTTCTTTTTTTTTTCCTTATGTGCATGCTCTTTCCATATTTTTGCACAACTTACCTGTCTTAAGTTTCATAGTGCAACTGTATTATGAATGCGACTTTTTTAGTAGTACAAATGTAAGGTAAAACATGACTCGTCTGTTTATTTTTTTAATCAGTATAATGTTTTTACTTCAAAAAAGACAGGGAAAAATATCTGTTACCATTTTAAAAGTAACATTTTTGAGGAGTTTGATATATGTATTCTGTAATGTGCAGAAATTCCATGCAAGGTGCCAAGCAATTTGCTTTCGAATGCCCAAACATGTATATTCACCTCATATTGTCCACAGCTTTTATAAACCCTGTATTGTAGATTTTTTTTTTTTAACTGATGCTAAATATAGAAATAGAGAGCCAATTCACTCTGTTCCTCTGGTTATTCATTCATTGGGTTTTCTCATTTAGAACTTTTTTTCCCCCAGGTCCATTCTCATGAAACGTAAATTACTCCTGTGGTCTAAGGCCATTGCATCCTCCCTTCCTGGTGGAAATGGCCACCCAGCAAGGACATCAGGGTTACAAACGTAACCGTTGCCTAACCCCAACCTGGGTAAGGGTAGGATGGCATTTTGGTGAGCGCTGTGCTATGCGGAATGAGATGGAGCACAAAACTCCCTGCTTGGGGTTTATGTAGCCTCCAAGTCCTGTGCAATAACTCGAGATGAGTTTTGAAGTAAGAGGTGGTGTTTCAGCTGTGAAACATCTGGGTCTCATAACTGTGCAACAGCAGAGCAACAAGTGGCAGTTACTTGATTATCCAGGTTAACCAGTAAGCTCTAGCTGGGTGAGGGACTGGCGCTTAGAGCAGGGTGAGGAGCTTCTAACTTCGGGCGTGATCCTGTGGCAATGTCTTGTTTTGCAGCTGGGTTCTTAGTCACCAAATTAATTTTGAAAAAAGTGTGTGTGTATATATATATATATATATATATATATGTGCATATATATATATATATATATAAGTGTAAGCTTTTGCCTATATCGCGG
>JAWLRI010001073.1:763841-777181 GCA_034781795.1 Crypturellus tataupa
CAGGTGAGGCGGGCGCGGGGCTCGAACTCGCGGCACGTCGGGGCGCGCAGGCGGGAGGGAGGCAGCGAGGGCGGGGGGCCCGCGCTGCCACCATGGACAGCTCCGCGCCCGGGCGCCCCGGCTGAGCGGCGGGACCGCGGGTTCGAGTCCCGCGAGCAGCGGCTGCTCTTCATTCCCACCGAACTGGGAGGGGGCCAGGAAGATTGGGCTGCTCTGCACCTTCCCCTCCAAAGCTGTGCACTGTCCTCCTCCAGGCAGCCTCTAACTTGCGTGTTCCCTCCTGTGCAGGCAGCCCTGGGCTCTGGTGGGGATCCTTGATGGGGACCCGCTTGTAACAGTGGAAGAGAAGAGAGACTATCATGGGAATGGGACTACAGGGCTAGCCATAGCCCAAAGAGATTTCCAGACCTACGATGGAATCCGTTTCACTGTCACAGCTTTCAGCGGATGGGTGAAAGGTCCAGTGTCTCCATACACTTGTCTGTCTTCGGTTGCTTTGCTCTGTTCTTTCTTCAGCTGCTGCAAGCCTAAATGACAGGATGATGATAGTGCTATAGAGTTTTGCTCATGTGCCTAGTGACAAAACTAAGCCACAATGCTCTCAAAAAACCATTTAACTGCCTAGAAAGAGACATTGAAGTATTTAGTGGTCAGAGCACTGCTCTCACAAGCATGCAGTTTTCTAGATAAAATTAAATGTTTATTCTGTTTGGCTCATTGCATGGTCATGCACCACTGTAAAATAACTGATGGCTTTATTTTTCAGGGGTGCCTCATAATGGATTTAAAGTGGAGGTGTCCAAAGGAATAGTTCTTCATTTGGCAGATGAGGTTACAAGTTGGTTACCTGGTGACCGAATAGTCATTGCCAGTACAGATTATTCAATGCATCAAGCTGAAGAGTTTAATCTCCTTCCTTGCGCTGAATGTCAAAGTAATCAAGTGAAAATTGATGGTATGAAAGCTATTCTTTTGTAGTAGATGTTTACATTGTCCCCTTTCAGCTTGTCTTTTTAGCTA
Source organism: Crypturellus tataupa (assembly GCA_034781795.1). Classification (NCBI taxonomy): domain Eukaryota; kingdom Metazoa; phylum Chordata; class Aves; order Tinamiformes; family Tinamidae; genus Crypturellus; species Crypturellus tataupa. The sequence goes on from JAWLRI010001073.1 coordinate 764,862, forward strand.
CATTCTATGCTATAAACGTATGGGCATGAGATATGTGAGAGCTGAAGTCCCCTCATAGTGGGACTTCACTATCTGCTTCTGTAGAAACAGAATAGGCTTCTGGGATCATTGTGGGATCAGATATTAATAACTGGCTAATTCCCCCAAACTTAGTGATTGAGTAAAGCAAATACTTTTTTAGAGCAATGTGACGGCAAAGACACTGTCCTCATCCTGAATGAGGAGACCTCTGATTTTTGCAGGCAGCCCGCTTTACCTTCACATTGGAGAAGTTATAGATGGCATAGACATGAGGGCTGAGGTTGGTCTTCTCACAAGGAATATACTTATTCAAGGAGAGATGGAGGACTCCTGTTATGGACAAAATCAATGCCAATTTTTTTCCTTTGACACGTTTGGAGGACATATTAAAGTGAGTGATTTTTAATGCATGTGCCTATGGGAGGTTCCAGATAGCTGCTTTCCTGGTTTGTCCATAGCAATATAATGCATGAAACCACCACAGTGCCAGGGAAAAAAGCTTGTTTGTCTGTAAAAGAGGGAAAAGTTGGCTGAGCTAGTCTGCAAAATCAGACTCCAGATGAGACTGCAGCATTTTCTTCACTGTGTGCAAAAACCCGCTCTTTGCTGGACCAGAGGGTACTGTTTGTAGCCATCGCTGTTGGTAGGGTTGGTGCCAGGCTGCATACCTTTTGAGACATCACTGAACATGTGGTTCCTTCAGAGCAAATGCCCCTCCTCCTGCATGGCCCGTGTGCTCCTGGCAGACGGGCAAAGTGTTGCTGCTGCAGATAACCCTAGTACACGTGCAGGCAGCTGCAGATGCCGCCCTTCCTGCGCTTGCTCTAAGTGCTGGCGAGTGAGTTCCTCTGTCACCACTACCTAGCTGATCACCCCAGCTGGTGGCATTTGGTTCTGCCCTAAAGTCACCCATCAGAGAATTTCGCCAGCAAAGAGAGCCTGTTGGTAAATAGTTTGCTTCTCTTTAGCGAGCGAGCGGGAGCACTTTGTCTGCAGCCGTTTCAGACGCTCGCGTGCTGCTGTCGGGAGATGCCGTAGCTGCTGCTTGGCAGCTCTTGGTGGCTGCGCTTGGCTCCTGGCACGCTCCTCTCCAGGTGCTGTGCTGGCCTGGGGCGCAGCTCTGACACCTCCTCCCGCTCGAGGGCCCCGCTTTGCGCTGCAAACACATTGCTGCCATTAAAAAAAAAAAAAAAAAAAGATTTCTTTCTTTCTTCCCTCATGTTTTTGTATTGCTAACACCTTGCTTGTATCAACAGATCCTGAGGAATTTTAGCTCTGTTCACATATCAGGAGTGGAATTAAAAAACATGGGCCAGCAGGTCCTGGGCAGCTACCCTGTGCATTTCCACTTGGCTGGGGATGTGGACGAGCAAGGAGGATACGAGCGCCCAACTTACCTCGATAACCTGGCCATCCACCACTGCTTCTCGAGGTGTGTTGCCATTCACGGAACTCACGGCCTTCTGGTAGGAGACACATTTTATTAACACCAACCTAATTTCTTTGCTTACACACTGCTAGTCAGTAGAGGTATGTGAGATGTCTTGCTGCTCTGTGGTACAAGGGGAAATCAGAATACAGCATCTTTCTTTCCCCTGAGAAATGTCCTGACTTGACAACTCCATTCAATTGACTTGACTGTTGCTGTGCAGATACTGCTCTTTGAAGTGAATTTCATGTTCTTAATATTGCTTTATTAATATTACTGATTGTTTGATCAGGCATAGTATAATTTTTTGCCTTTGCTATCCTGAACTATTTGTGATAATAGAAATAATCATTTATAATGTTAGGTTCAAAGCTACAGACCTTTAACTTGCAAAGGAGATATAACAGACAGGAGTTGTCCAAGTCAGGGGCTGTGTGTCAGGAATCCAAAACGTTCGCATGACAAAGGGAATGAAATATGAGAGAGACAGATCCAGTTGGCCTCTTCAGTGCCAGAAAAGCCCTCAGGAACTTGGCTTTGACCTAGATACTAGCAAGGGCATTGCAGAGAGGAACATGCTTTCAAAGGGGAAAAAAAAAGGTACTTCCACTGGAAAAGATAAGTCTGGGCACGTCCAGCACCGTGTACTCTGCAGGACCCTGCGCAGTGTTTCGGGGTCCAGAGGTTTCCTCACTCATGTAACGTGTGCTTAGACAGAGACACTCCCTGAACTATCAGAATCTCTCTGCTTTTTATTCCTGACAACTTCTTTCTGACTCTGGACATCAGCTGCTGTGCATTGTGACATCAATGAGCATTGGTGGACGTTGTGTAAAATGGTCCACTTAAAAGAATATATTCATGAAAAATGATGCTGGAAATGTACAACTGAGCGCACTTTCCATGCATCCTGCACTGTTTATATTGCCCACATCAGCCAAAATTATGTATTGTCTCTCTCATATGTGATGATTTTCTCTGCGTATAGAACCTGCTTTAGTTTACATAGCTCTCAGATAGCAGGAGATGTGCCTAAAATATATGGAAATAATGTAAGTCCCTTTCTCCTCCCCTTGATATTAAACCTCTTGAGTTGAAGGAACCTGCCTGGGATGAAAAGTCAAGGCTTACATGGATGCTCTTCCTGAGGAGAGGCTTGTGCTCTTGGCCTTTGTCAGAAATGAAGCAATTAAGGGTTTATCTGGGTATGTGTGATCCCATACAAGTGAAGCCAAGTGTGAGGTCAGTCCCCCAGCACGTGGCTGCTGAAGGCTTTGAGTCTATGAATCAGTGAAAAGATTTGATAACAAGGGACAAATACGTGATTTTGTGGAAGAATCCCATGGTTTCAATATAGTAATTGCAATACAGAGTAATTAAAATGCATTAAAAAAAAAAAACTTGCTTTAAAATAAATTACAATAATTTGCAGCTCCAGAGAGCAGCATGCAAGGCTGTTAAATAATACAGATGAGTCCTGCCTTTAGCATGAGCTTATGAAACTTTAGCCTCGGGGCAGATTCAGGCAGCTCGTTTCATCCCCCCGCCCCGTTTGCAGCGTTTAGCAGATGTAATTTCAGCCCGGTGCTGCGGGACAGGGCCCTGCGTGTGGCAGCCTCATGCCCCCACCAGCGGCTCTCGTTACGACCGGGGTTGCACAGCAGGTTGCGACCTGCCTCCCGCTCGCCCGGCACGCGTCACGCACCGCCAGCGCTCCAGTCCTCTGTGGGTAATGTGCGCTGAGCTCAGGTCACGTATATTGTGCTGCTGAGCTCTGTGCAGCTCGGTGTGTGGCGACAGGGCAATAACCGCCCTGTGCGGACCCAGCGGAGGGCCCCTGCTGCCATGCGCAGTAACACGCTGATGCCACCGGGCCATGGTGGGCTCTCGCTTCCCACCTTGGTTTTCTATCAGAGATATGCCAGAACAGACGAGTGACCGTTAGCAATTATTGCTGTTTCGGCCTGACAGCTTGGACCCTTGTCTTTCTGTGCATGTATAAATGATCTTTACACTACATTATTTCTGTCCAAGAAGATGGTCCGTTTACTTGCAAGTCAGAGAGTTCTCAGAGTTGTCCATGTATTTCCAGGACTGTGATAAATCACATTAACTGAAGCTAAAACCTGGTTTTGCGTGGACATTTCCAATACATAATGCAGCTTGTGGAAGCACAGGTTGTCTAGACTTCAGCTAAACTCTTGACCACGAAACTCTACAATGGAAATACTGTTTCCTTTTTGGCAGAGAAAGGTTTGCTGTTACGCTTGCTTTCCAAAAATAGTCTTCTATGACATCCTTAATGCAATTTCTGCCCACCCCCTGGAAGGATATAAGTAGCGGGACTTGCTGTTCTTTGCAGGTTGGCAAGGAAACATGCATCTTCAAGTAAATTCAGTCCCTAACTATCTGTATTTCCAAGACCCAGTGAGTAGGGATGCTTTCCCTCAGCGCTGCTGCGTGCGGACTCTCTGTGTGTTCCTCCTAGCTCATGTGGGCTCCTGCACTTGTGTTTTGGGTCTCAGTTGATTTCCAAAAATGTGCTAATTGTGGCTTGGTTGCCTGGCTGCATTTTGCATTATTTTTAACTATTTCTTGGACACCTCATTGAGTAGAAACAAAAGCACCTGATGACATGTGTGAGGGGTGACTGCCAGGAAAAAGTCCAGTAGACTTAATCCTGTGGGATTTGCACTCTTTGTAACTCCAGCTGCTATGTACAGTGGCAGTTCATGACAGGATAGTCGTAGGATATGACACCAAAATGGATTTAATTCAATTACTCTCTGTATATGGAAGTAACCAGTAGGTCAAGATTAGGTAATCCTGCAGTCTTGCACAGGCCTAACTCTAATTGACACCAGCAGGAATTTTGTATGCCCAAAGAGTGAATAAGTGTACTGACATGAATCATTTTAAGCACAAAGCTACATTTCAGAAAGACTTAGTAATACATAGTTGGTATTTTAAGTAGCCTGATTTACTATTCACATATAAAGGAAGCATTTCTAAATTTGTCTTCATAAGACTGTACATTAAAGGAGACTTGTGCTAGATCCTTTGGGTCAAATTATGGTTTAATGCAGTATCTCTGCTCATGTCAGTTAATCTTAAATAGGCTGAAGCAGTGCAAGGCACTGTCTGCACAAGCTGGTCACTGCAGGGGTAAAGAGGACCTGCAGGTTCTGAGAACGGAGGAGAAACAGAAGCTTTGCTAATATAAATGATTTTGCCTGGCACATTTTTTAATCTTATTTTATTTGGGAAGAGTTGCAATCATGAATATATCTGGATTAACCAGGCTGGTGTGTTGGCTGATCGTGTAAAACACATTTATGCAGATATTTAGTCTGTGGCACCAAACCGAGCATTCTCTCCTAGAACTGAGGGCAAGTTTACATGCTTTGCTATTTTCATTTAATTATGCATGTGATCTTCCCCCAGGTGATGTTGATAGGAGCTTTGCTGTATAACAATGTTATACCCACCACTCTTGTGCAATCTTCATATAGTTTGAGTTAGCTCCAGAACTGGTGCAAATGAGGCTCACTGTCCAAAAACCTATTTAAGAACTTTTTGGAGGTTATTGATGAGCAAAGCTTGTCATTCATGGTTGCTGCTATTAGCATTGCGGTCTACGGCTTTCATATTTTTTCCAGGTGAAAGACAGTATTGGCTATGACACCCTGGGCCACTGTTTCTTCCTTGAGGATGGGACAGAGCAACGCAACACGTTCTACCACAACTTGGGCCTCCTCACGAGGTCGGGAACCATCTTGCCTTCGGATCGCAATGAAGCCATGTGCCTCGCCATCCGTAGCCACATCTATGGGAGTTACATTCCCGTGCCCAGCACAGACTGCATGTGAGTTCCCCAGCACCCTATTTGCTCTACGCTAAAGAATATTGTGTTGAAATCGAGCTTTTCAAAGGAGGGTGTGCATGATTTCCATTTTATATAATGCCATTGGATGCTAAATGAAAGATTGTGGCTTTACATATCTTTTCTTATTTTAAAATAATTTAGTTACTTGACAGTGTTCCACATGTGGAGTTCCTTATTGACATCTGCCTGAATTCTACCAATACATATTTACTACTGTTTATTCCTGCCATATTTCTGGAAATCATCAATATGTGAGAAATCATCAATATGTGAGAGCGTCTCGTTCATTTTTGAACTATTTTTCATTCTTTTTAAGTAGAATGTTGAAGGCTCCATGGCATCTGAAGAATGTAGGTCATTCTAGCCCTCGTGTAAGCTTTCAAGGGAGTTTTTTTGCTGGTTTTCACTGGGGATGACTTTAGGCTACAACATCTACAGCAAATTAGTCAGTAGTACATGAGTTTAACGTAGAGCAAATTAGAATATTTAGTGAAAATGCAGAGATTAGCATAAATTACAGTGAGCCTCATTTACAGCACGATAAGCAGCACCCATTATAATTGGCAATTGACTAGAGTTCACTTCCATTTGGGAGACCAGTCTACTGCAGTATGGGAGGTCGGGTCACATAAGTGCTGGCCTGGATAGTGTTTGCAAGAAATAACATAATTTAGCCAAGGAAATTTGTATTGACATGTTTTCTGGAAAACAATTTGGTGGCCAAACACTGTTTATTTTTATTTATTCAAATAACCCTACTGAATGAGTTAGAATTACGGTTGTCGAAATGCTGTGGTTGACTGTGTGGCTCTTATAGATTTACTGTGTATCTATTCAGTGGCTGAGTTCATCCAAAGGAGTGTGGATTCTTGAATATGTAATAGTTAAGATGTATTAAAAAATGGTATTTTTGACTTAAAATAGTCAAATTAAATGGCGTGATCATTAGAAAAATATTTACGATGTTTTTACATGAGCTCATGCCAAAGATGTTATCAGTTGAAGTAAGAAAACAGATGATAATATTTTCATAGCTACATCTGGCTTCTGTTTGTGCCACTATTGATCTTTTGTTTGAAGCAAAAATATTTTATTTGAACAAACATCAAAATAATATCTTCTTAATCTCCCACTTAACAAGATGTTTGCAACTTTCAAGGATGTTTGTTTTGCTCTATGTAAAAGCATCGTAAATCCATAGAGATCCCATACCTCTTCCTCCTCTTCCCTCAACGTTCTAAAAAGCAAAAGCAAAGTTTACTTTTCAGGCCTTTTCCAAATGTTTTAACTTTTGAAAAAAAAATCAGATTTCCTTAAGCTGTATTTAACGGAGCATGGATTTTGTGTTAATGGTCTCCTATCGTTTACAATACTTCTAGCATGTGGCTCCGTAAATGAATGTCTGACATCACTAGCTGCTTTTTTTTTTTCCTTAAAGAATATCATTAAAAGGTTGTGTGGAGTTTTTAAGTCAATGGGAGCGTCGTGGCTGAAGCCCAGTGCAGCGCTATGAAAATGTATCCCTTCCTGTTTGGTAACTGCTTAGGATCATTTTGATTTTGATTTTTCAGGGCTGTCAGCACATTCTGGATTGCAAATCCAAACAACAACTTAATAGCGAATGCAGCAGCTGGTGCTCAGGTAAAATCATTTAACAGCAAGAGCTATATATTGCCTCCAGTTCCCATATATTCTACTCTTACTGATGTCGTTAGCGTGAGGGCAATGAATTTTTAGTGCATTGTTGTAAAACCTGGATATATATTTCCGCAAGAGTCTAAAAGCAATTAGGAAATTATAGACCAAATATACAACATCATAGAATCTCATCTGGAAAGTCCTGTTTGTACCCAGAGCAGCCTCGCTCCCTCATGTGCCTTTCTCTCTCTTGAGAATGACTGTTTGCCTTCAGCTCTCACACTGGTGTCACGGATACAGTTTTCCATTACAACCATGCTTGGAAATGGTGTGTGGTGTCTCTTAGCAAATGCTGATTTTTATTTGTAGTTAATGGTTAATATCCCCAGTAAAATTACGTATATTCATATGGTGGCGATGTTATCATCTCTTATATTTACTCAAATCATGTTTAATATGCCTTATAGAAGAAGCTATATTTTCTAATAAACCAACAGGATGTCACCCATGATATATGTATTTTTAAAATCCATGTGTGTGTCCCAGGGCCACACTGTGCATGCCACAGGATAAGCTGGGAGGTGTAAGAGCAAGGACTCGCAAATGTCCCAAGGACTTATACATGTTTTGCAGTCTCAGTTTAGAAACTGGGCCAGTACAGTGGGCTAATCTATATCTTTAATTGTGCTCTCCTGCTTCTGTGCCCTTCTGGTGTTCTTCAGGATGTCGGGATATGGTACATCTTCCACCGAGTTCCAACTGGGCAGTCCGAGGGGCAGTATCCAGAGGGACAGGCTGAACATACCCCCTTGGGCGTATTTTACAACAACAGAGTCCATTCCAACTTCAAGGCACGTGAATGATTTTATATGTTACTACCAATGTGACAGCAAGGCTTAGGGCTGACCGTGTGCGGTGCTCCCGTATCAGATCTTTGTGGGCACCCTGTGTTGTTGTAATGGTCTTCTACTCTCTCATGGAGGAGGTGAGTGATGATGTTCTGGCTGCCCAAACATAGGCAGTATTCTGCTCCCTGGAGCATGGTGCAGCGAGACAGCAAGGACTGCTTGCTACAGGGGTGACATAGGGGGATGTACACTATTACAGATGCAGGTCTGGGGTCATCCTGTCCAGCTTTAGTTGGTTTACTGGATGTCTTAATAAAGTGAATTTTTGTCACTGTCATCAAAAGTCAATCAGCTCTTGGGGTTGCTCTTTCCACTGCTTGCAGAGGGAGCTGAGCAGAATGAGGTTCATGATTTGGGACTTCAGATGGCTATCTGAGCTGGATGACTGGTCCAGGCTATAGAGGTGAGATAGAATCATTGAATCTGTATGGTTGGAAAAGACCTTCAAGATCATCAAGCCCAACCATAAACCTATCACCACCATGCCTGCTAAACCATGTCCCTGCGTGCCACCTCTAAGGAAGTGCAGGCAGGACTGAGCACGCTGTGGGCTGCAGCACCACAAGGGAGATGGGGTGAGCGGAAGGAGCTCGTGCTAGGCTCTGTTCATGGCCTTTGCAAAATGAGACAAAAAATTCCAGGGTTAGGTGCAAGAAAAACTCTTCTTGCAAAATATGCTGTTGACAGGAAAACTTACACTATAGGCTATAAAAAGCATTTTAAACTTATTTCTTAGAATTCTAAACTGAAAGCAGTGCTGCTTTCTGTGGCTTGCCTATATTGTATCTGCTCTGTGACAGCTGTTGCTCTCCGGAAATGTTTAACTTGGCTGCAGTGGCTCCTGTTTGCAGTGAATGTCGTGGGGTTCGGTGCTCTGCAGCTAAAGCCGCGCTTCTTAACAACGCTCTTTTTCCAAAAAGTTATCAAGAGCTTGGCAGCAGCTCTTGCTGCTTTATGTGAGCGCAAGCAGGCGAGTGGGAGTTCAGTGCTCTGCGCTGGGTCGGAAGGCAGCCCGAGATGCTGATGTACAACACATGTTGGGGCAGTGCTTCGGCCTCACTTAGGCGCGTTGCATCCCGTACTCGTGTCCCGGTGCCAAGGGACTCAGAAAAGGCAGCGCTTGCCTGGGCTTGGGGGCACTCACGGCGCTTGAGCACACTGGCTGCCCCATTCATTGATAAAATCCACGACCTTGGGTCTCTGAGGTGCAGTCTGCTAAAATAATTGGAACTGCTTTATTTCCAGGCCGGTTTGTTTATTGGTAAAGGAGTAAAGACAACGAGAGCCAGCGCTGAAGATCCCAGAGAGTATCTCACTGTGGATAATGCCAGGTAAGCACAAACTGCACGCCTAAGCGGTTTGCCTCCTTGTATTGCTGCTTGGCGCCTGTGTTGTGTTTAGCACATCATTATGCCTTGTTATGGCTGAGCATCTGAAAATACACACAAGCTATCTGTGATGTCCAGAGGCACCTACTTCATAGCTATTAATCATCTGTGTTATTGCCGATCAAAACTGATCCACGTGCACTTGGGACTGCAAGCACGAAGCAGGGAAGCACTCGAGAAAGGATAGAGATTCCATTATTCCTCTAGCGGGTCTGGAAACTTTGGCACCGCTTATTAATTATTTAGAGGACTTGAAATCCAAAAGATGACATAAGAGATTGCTGAGACAAGCCTCTGATTAATGAGGAAAGTGAGGCGCAGTTAATGTAGTCTCGATGCTTTTTCTCAGTATATAAACATGTCTACTGAAATTTTCTGAGCTTCCTTTCACAGAGGGGGAGTGGGTAAATTAATGCCATTTTCCTGCTCACCATGGTCCTGGGGGTCTATGTGAGAAGGATGTGACACAAATCAGCCCCTACTCTCAGCCGGGTCTCTGCTTTTTCCCTTCTCTCTCATACATGATTAATGCCATGTATGATTCTCTCTTATGGCTAATAGGTCAACTTTGCCTCCCTGTTGATGACTTCCTTCCTGGGGCTTGTGCTCTAGGATGTATCTCAGCATTTCAGTTGGAAGAAGTAGCATGTGAAGGTGGACTGAGAATAAACAAAGCATTTTTTTTTCCCAAACACAGCACAAGTCTCCCATTAACAGCCAGTGGGGCAAGAAATATTCTAAAAGTAACTGAGAGGCATCACATTTCTAGGCTGAATCCTTTTCACTGTCGGCAGAGTGAGGAGCTTATGGAGGTACACATACATGCAATGTAACCATCTCCAATTACTCAGTTATCTTATAGTCATCTATATTGAAAGCATCTAATTGATTTTTCTAGCCCGAATCCAGGGGTTCTCAATGCATCTTGGAAGAGCAATTACAAAAGGACCCAAGTGACTGGGAAAAAGGCATTCCCTGCCTCTAAATCACACTGAAGCAGATCAAGGGATAATTGTGGGTCCATTGAAGCCCAGTCAGACATCACTTGTTGGTCTGACCAGGGCCAGCTTTCACCCTGATTAAGGTATATTATTTTCTGCTTTATAAAAAAGCTCAGTAATGACATCAAACATAATACTACCTCTTCAGGCCCATCCTAATCAGAAATGTTATGAACTCTGCCTGGCCGGAGCTCCTGTGTCTAAGGTGGTTTCCCGTTTTCTTAGCCCTGTATTAACCAGGCTCCTTGCTTCAGGTTTCGCCCACATCAAGATGCTGATCCTGAAAAGCCACGAGTTCCTGCCATAATCGATGGTCTTATTGCTTTTAAGAATAATGACCACGGGGCCTGGGCCCGGGGCGGCGACATCATTTTCCGCAACTCAGGGTAGGTTACTGTAATCCTAGGGCATTTCACACTCCTCGAGATGGACGTCAGGAAGTCTGTGGTTGGCTGTACCTCCAACTTGCCAGCGACTCACACTGTCATGCTTTTCCTGTCCTAGGTTTTCCGACAATGGCATTGGACTCACTCTAGCAAGGTAATTCTTAAAATGTGCTTTTTTGCCCATTTTTTTCCCCACAATGTAACATTCCCGTGTTAATTACGGCAAGATGCAAGGAAATCTCTTGTCTCTTTCTAAAGTCACATCAAGTGTACTGGTGCAGCAGTTGCTGCGAGGGGCAAGTTGGCCTTTCATTCTCTTTGCCTGGGGAACATGTCCTTAGAGCTGCTAATTGCCTTTTGGCCCCTGATTCTGAACTTGTAGACTAAGTGTTTGGCCATGTGTTCGGGGAGATTTTCCTTGCAGCACTTGGCCGAGCAAAGGCCACCTCTTTGCAGGGGACCACCAAGGAAGAGCTGCATGGCCAAAGTTACCCAATGGCCAAGTTATTACCTCTGTTACTAGTGCTTGGTTGCTGCTTTCTAAAGAAGCTTTAAACAGGACTGTTGCAGTGGTGGATGTGCTTTCTTTTTCCAATTAAAAAAATTCTCCTGACCTTAGAAATGTAATTAAAAGCATTAATTCACACTGTGCTGCATAGTTATTGTGTATTTCTCTGTCTGATCGTAGTGATGGAACTTTCCCAACAGATGACGGCTCCAGCTTGGAGGTTTCACGCTCCATGTTTGTTGGAGAAAGCAGCAACCTTGGCTCCCGAGGAGGCCAAAACAGCTATTGGGGAAGAGGGGCAAACGGCGAGTACAGAACCCTGCCCAGAAACCAGTAAGTTATTTATCTGCTATTTCTTGCTGGCATTAGCATATGCTAGGAAAAAAAAAAAAAAAAAAAAAAGGCCTCAGAAATCAATGTGAATCGAGAAGGGTAATTTATACTTGGTGATTAAATTATTGTATGGGCTAGAAGTAATAAGCATCCAGCAATTATTGTATGGGCTAGAAGTAATAAGCATCCGGCAAAACTATAGGCAACAGTTTGAGAGCTTCCCCAACTGAATGTGTTTGATTTAATTTTCTGCTTAATTTATTGGTCACTGGAGAGTAGATTAGAGAATCTGAGAGATACTAAACTGCTTTTCCTTAGTGCTTCAGGAACACTCAGCATGTGAGCTGACAGGGCCAGTTCACGTTCACTGCGGTGCAGATGCTAACGGTGCCTGGACACGCCAGCCCGGAACTGCCGGGAACGTTGTGCAAGTCCCAGCGGGGCTGGAGCAGGGGCGAGGAAGGCTGCTCATAGAATCATAGAATCACAGAATGCCTAAGGTTGGCAGGGACCTCTAGAGGTCATCTAGTCCAACACCCCAGCACACGCAGGGCCACCTAGGGCACATGGCACAGGACCGCATCCAAGCGGGTCTTGAGGATCTCGAGAGAAGGAGACTCCACAACCTCTCTGGGCAGCCTGTTCCCAGTGCTCTGGCACCCTCACTGTCAGGAATTTTTCCTTAAGTTCCTGTGGAACTTTTGATATTTAAGTTTGTGGCCATTTCCTCTAGTTCTGTCAGTGACCACCACTAAAAAGAGGCTGGCCCCATCCTCCTCACTGCCTCCCTTGAGGTACTTGTACACACTGATCAGGTCCCCT
>JAWLRI010001073.1:777281-815751 GCA_034781795.1 Crypturellus tataupa
TCTCTCCAGCAGCTCCACATCCCTCTTGTACTGTGGGGCCCAGAACTGGACACAGTGCTCCAGATGTGGCCTCACCAAGGCTGGGTAGAGGGGTAGAATCACCTCCCTCGACCTGCTGGAGACGCTCCTCTTAATGCACCCCAGGATCTCATTGGCCTTCTTGGCCATCAGGGCACACTGCTTCCTCGTGGTCAACCTGTCGTCCACCATGACGCCCAGGTCCTTCTCGGCAGAGCTGCTCTCCAGTAGGTCAGTCCCCAGCCTGTACGGGTGTCTGAATGTCTCGCATACTTACATGTCTAACCTGCAGCCTCCCCAGAGAATCGCACCCTCCCTGCACAGCGACACGTGGAACCCCCTGGGTGGAGACAAGGCCACCTTCACAAAGGGCAGAATCTTGATTTTGCATCTCATCCCCCTTTCAACATAATTTTCTCTTTTGATAGTAGTGCAGATTCCTCTTCAGCAGCCACTGTGCCTACCCACTCTCCCAGGCTAAGCCAGACTTCCTCAGGCCTGAGTTCTACCCTAACTATGTCTGCGTGATGGTCGTCAGTTGTTAAACCCTCTTGTGAGGAACACAAAGTTAAACAGTAACAGACATGTCTTCAGCAGAACCTTGACTGTGCATGTCCAGGCCATAATTGACGCAGGAATGAGAGCCTGGATAGGACAGCAAGAATAATAGGGAGATTCTCAGCTGTTGGTGGTGTGATGTTTTAATTGCAATTACAAGACAGCTCCTCTGCAGTTTAATCATCTGTGATATAGTTAAGCAACCTACTCTTGGAAAAGAGGAATATGACAAAATGTCTGATAGTTGTTCTCTCCACACATCACGGTGCTAAATGGGATACGGAGGTGGTACCTGTCCTACCAGAAACCTAAGTCACTTTGCTGACAGAAGCAACAAACAACAGCAGGAATGCTGCTTGCACCCGCTGTTGTCAATTGACAAAGTGTTTCTGGGTCCCTAGAGCCAACTAGTAAGAAAAAAATGGGCTTAGGAGAAATCTGGGATTCTGTTATTCACAGACCAGAGAGACCCTGTAGAGCCCTTTGGAGGTTCGTGTTGCTTTGTCGTTCCTAAGTCTGAACAACCCGACTGTGTTTCTGCCAGCAGGCAGGGAGAGCTCTGCCCTTCCTGGGCCACTCCATTGTGGGCTGCAAAGTCCAAGTCATCTACCCTTTCAACAGGCAATGCTGGAACCAGATGAAACTTGGTACCTTCTCTAAACAAAACGTAAAAGATGCAAGTTCTTACCTGTGGCTCCAGTGGCGTCTCCTTCAGTTCTGCCAGCCTGCCAGTGCATCTGTGTGGTGGTGCTGAAGGAATTCTGCACACAATGTGGTGCACTAGGTCCTGGGCATCTGCTGTGGCTGGTAGGGAAAGGAGAAGCTGTGCTGTGCTACCCAGCAGTTATTTGCAAGGAGGCATTTTGGCCTCTAGGGAATGACTGATACTGCTTTCCCAATCCCACTTATGTTTTCCTGAGAAACCAGTCTTCCCTGGAACAGGAAACCCAACAGGAAGATCTGACCCAGTCTGTGGCTGCAGGGGTTTCTTCATAGCAGTCCCCAGAGGCAGGGGACAAGAGCTTTTGAACTGTGTTACCCCAGCTGATAAGCTGAGTGTTTGGGTCTTTTTTTTTTTTAGACATTTTGTCCTGTGGAGGATCTTCAGCAAAATTTCACCTTTCTTTAATTGCATGATGAGCATCCAGATCCTAGGTTCAGGAGGGAAAAGTTTTAGGACTTGTTAATATCTTTCTATTCTTTGGGAAGAGCACTCAGACTTTGCCCATGCTTTTTAGTACAGATTAATGTTTTTTCTTTTTTAATTTCACAGGACGTTCCCTATTCGTGGATTCCAGATTTACGATGGACCTGTCAGGATGACAAAATGCACTTTCAAGAAGTTCACCCCAACTGCTGACAGATACTCAAGCGCCATTGGGTTCTTCATGAAGAACTCCTGGCAGATAAGCCCCCAGAATAATGTGTCGCAGATCCTGATGGAAAGAAGCGTAAGTAAGAAAAGCAGGAATGCGTGTTGTTAGATGTGCAAGTTTGCAAAGTGTTTTAATTGGTAAGAGATTTATTCTAGAGCAGGAATTTGCAGGTTGCAATACATGTTACTTTGGTGAATAACCATTGATTCATTTGGCAACACTTTCTCCTCTTAATGAAGGTTATCTGTAAACCAGTAAAATTTGGGAAATAAGATATAGAAGATATAGAAGTATCTTGTGCCTGGGAATAAAAAATCTGCAGGAAAGGAAGATTTTGCCCTGTAACTAGAACTTCCAGAGCACCTGCCTTAGCTGGTGAGACCTTGCCTACTTATACACACCAAAGGTCTGACCTCAGAGTTGAGAAGAGTATAAATGAAATGCCAGGTGTGAGTGAGCAGCAATTCATTTCTCATAAAGAAATCAACTCATGCAAGTAGAAACAAAGATATGACCCATATTCGGGGGTCAGCAATGGAATTTTGGTTGAGCACACAGGGATTTTTCTTGAGAAACAGCAGCAGAATAGGGCTCTTTATACATGCCTTGGCAGAAGTTTTAGGATGCTGAGCAATTCCGGTCTTTGTCTAGAATTCATGCAGGGATCATGTCCCCGGACACATGGCCTGGGAAATGATAGATTCCACCTGGCTTACTCCCAGAGATCGCAACCTCTGCTTAGCTTTCCTGAAACAAGGTCCCTGCTTGTTAGGATGTCCGTGAACTCTAGTAACTTTGGCTTGAGGTTTGGCTTTATCTTAAGGAAAATTTCCATTGCTCTGGAACTGACCGATATCACTATGTCTGGCAAGCAGTCAGTTTGTCTGTCCCTACTCTGTTACACTGAGACCAATAACGGGAGGGTCTTTTATGCAAAGATGATATCGGTTGCAGTCACTTGACCGCTCCTTTAGAGTCCCTGCGTTTTGGTAAAGAGACCCTAGCTATCCTAGGTAGTGTAAGGAGCATCAGAAAGAGAATAAGGGCTAATCTGCTTTACCTTTTCTATACCCTCCATGAGGAAAAGTTTACAAGATGGTTGTGGGGATCATGAATGAGACACTTAGTCAACATGGAAGAGGAAGGGGGTGCTTAGGGAAAAATATAGAATGAAAAGGCTTGATCCTTCAGTGGATCTGAATAGAGTAGAAATTTTCTTCTAGTACTGACTGTAGGACTGTTTCCAACAGAATGGTTTCAGAGAGATTATATCTGTGCACATTAGCAAAGTGGATAATTACCTGTGGAATAGTTGAAAATGCAGCTCTTTAATGATATTTCACCATTTGATGCCAATGAACCTGTTAAATATCCCAGCATATTTTGTAAGACATTTTAATAATGCAACACCTTTAGAATCTGATGTTTTCAAGGTAAAAATGAACTAAAAGCTTCTATAATGCAAATTAAAATATTACAGCTTCAACCTATTATTAAAAAATGACATTATCCAAATAATAATTACTTGTATATACATTTCCAACAAATGTGTCTATTTCCAAAGTTGGTATTTTGCCAGCTTAAAAGCCATTTATGCTTATAACCACCTGCATTCCAACATTTTTCACTTTAATTCTATTTTATCTGGATTGAACCCAGATGTGCTAAATCTGGTTTTAGTCTTGAAGGACTATGGTTATTTCATTGTTTTGTTGCTAATTGCTACATGGGACAATATGTCTTTGACTAGTTAAGATAGAGCGTGTAGACTGTTTTAATTAATTTTCCATCTTCAGGCCTAATTTTATTACTTTTTAAAGAGTAATTTGTAATTTTACTCATTCCCTAAAGGACAATCATTTTACAGTTGTTTTCAAGAAGAAATTAACCATTACTTCAAGCTGTATAGTCATAGTAAAACTGTTCATCATGCAGAAGGAATAATTATATACTTATTCATACTATTTAGCTGATTTGTTAGACAACAAAATAATAAACCCAGTTGCTTAAAGACCCATATAAAAATAATCAGGCAGGCAGAGCAAAAGAACTAAGCCTCATACCCTACAGAAAGTATCCTAGTCACCTTTCTGATGATATTCTGATGAAGATATTTCTTCACTTAACAGTAACATCATTATTGCTTGGCTTTTTTAAATTAAGATGCTCCTAAAGGGTCATTTTGAAGCAATGGCTTTGAAATACATCTATTTTTATTAGTCCCTTTTTTTTTTTGTCTTTGCAACCAGGAGGTTAGGATGGACTTAAGCCTATTTTAGTCGTAGCAGCATCTTTGGATTAGAGAATCTTGACCAAAGGAGACTTGGAGGACCAGGATTGAGTGATTTGCATCACTCAATTAAAGTAAAAGTCATGTTAACGCAGGCAGAGCTTGCAGGTTATCAAATAGAGGAAGATTCAAGTAGTAGATACAAGAGGAACTGGTTAAAAATGTTTTCCTTAAAATGAATGCAGTAATAAAACTTGCACTGGCAGCTTGGGCCACCACTGGAGTTTTAGAAAAGGCTGTGAGTTGTTATGATATTTTACAATGCACTATGAATTTCTAATTTAAAGAGAAGTTACCACTTTCCACTGCAGTCCTGGGGACTTTTTTGTAGGTGCACTAGACATGCACCTTTGGAGAGGTTTAGCTTCTGCATTCCTCTCTAGAAGACTACGACCTCCGTAACCGTCATCCATCAGGGGCCACTGCTAAGCTTCAGACAAAGTTCACGTTTCATATTTGCTGTGTTGCTCACAGAGAACCCGTCTCTCTGCTCTGTTTATCTGTTTATCTCCTTCCCAGCCACAAAAGGCTATACCATCTTAGCTGAGTCTTTTCTCCGTCCATGGGTGTTCACTTAGAAAGAAATATGTTGTCATAACTGCAACCTGCACACCCTCTAGCTCAGCATAAGGATAATCTTACCCTCAAATTTGCAAACAAGTGGCCTTGCTCTTTGGCATTTCCACTGCATTTCTGATTTTCCAGGCATTTTAGAGCAGAATGTTAGAAATCAGATTAAGGTGTTAGCACCAAAACTGTTTGCTCCTGAATGGGAACACTGAATGGCTTAATTGAAGGTAAGCTGTACAGGGTGTACCTTACTTTGTTTGGAAGCACAGCTGAGTTTAATCTCTCCCTGAGTGAAGTGTCCACTTTCTGTTCAACCCCAGAAGTGCTATGTCACCAAGAGTTTATAATGCAGATTGGAGCTGTGGTACAGTGTGTATTTTGTTAATATTTCCTCTTTTATTAATGAAAAAAAAATCCTTGGTGTTCTTTCTTCTTTGCCAAATAGCCCTTCGGGCAAAAAAAAAGACCTGCAGTGCAGTAGGAAAAGGGTTTTAAACACTCAAAAATACATATTAAATTTCCATATGTTTGAGTCTCCTTTAAATGAGACTCCTTTGGGTGTTTGTTTATAAGACTAGTACATAGACAAGGAGGTGGCAGAAAAATGGTTCTAGGGTCTAATTTAGTTTTAAAGTAATAAAAACTTAACAGAACAGTTAAAGTTCTGTCTGTTTTTACTCTTCAAGTAGTTCTTGCTGCAGTGATCATTCATTTTAAGCCAATGAGACTTTCCATCTAAACAAGAGTAACAAGGAACCTCCTATTCTCTTAAGTTGTTCTATTTAGTATTGTGAAAGTAAAGCCTTTAAAACCCTTAGGAAACCTGCAGCCTAATCCTGCTGACCCTAATTCTCATGTGCACAGTCCAATTAAAATTAGTGGAATTAGGTGGAACAAGTTACATTCCTTCGGTTCTCCACGATCAGGCCACTATTTGTGCTGTGTCCTTAAATACGTATTGCTCATGGATTGATTCAGAGTGTTTGACCTGGAGTACTTATTGTCCTGAGTATCTCAGATCTTAATCATTGTGCACTGTAATAGCCTTCTCCATAGACATTCAGATTTTTCATGCCTTTTTGCTGAGCATCTGCAGTTTTCCCTATTTTCCTGTATTTTCATATCAGGACGGATTATTTCCCTTAGCTACTGAGCAACTTTGAAAACAGAGCTATGTATAATAAGGATAATGTTGTTTCCTGTTATTTCTCTTCTCTAAAAATACAAAAGTAAATCTCCAGCGGATATAGCAGAACGTGAACAAGAGGCAATTCTAAGAACAGATGTCAAATACATGAGTTTTAAAAGGATTGGGAGGAATTAGAAAATTAGAAAAAATAATGATACTCACAGAGCTACTTAGGACAGCCTTTGAAAATATGCAAGAAAATTCACTATATATCTAGTATTTTTTTCTTGGAACATAGCTGCAAGAGAGGCTGACTACTACTCAGTAAATTTCATAAGCTTCTGTTACTTCCTCACCCTTTCAGTCATCCTGCTTGTTTTTGACACAGCACCGTTTATTACTCTGTGATTTTAAGGAATAATGGCTGTATGCATGCATTTAGAAGAACTGAAATCTAATTTTTGTGAAAATATCTTCTGGGATTAAGAAATGAGGCGGGGGAACCAGAAATGTTTCTAAATAGAAGAGGCAAGAGCTTGCCTTACTGAAATAATAGGGTGTTCTAGTTAAAGCTGTATCACTGCCTTGGCTCTGAAGACCCTGCAAATCCCAAATTTTTATTTCCTCCTCTTCTCTTCTGCTAGGTTGGACTGGAAGTGTTTTTTGGCAGATCAGGCCAGTGGTTTGGAAACAACGATAATGATGGTGACAAAATGTCTATCTTTCATGATCTGGATGGCTCTGTGACAGGGTATCCGGACACTTTTGTAGGCAGAGCTGACAACTACTTGCTTCATCACCCCGGATGTCTCACTGTGCCCCGGTGGAACGGGATGATCTGTACCGGGAAGTTTGCCCAGGTAACGTGGGGAGGCTGCATGCCAGGGGGTGGATGTTCTCACATGCCGGCGAGAGGTGCTGGAGTGCAGCCTATTCAACATTGCATAAGATGAGTTGGATAATGAATTGAGGATAATTTTACTTTTCTTTATGTTATTGATCTATGTCTAAGGAGTCAATTGATGAAATCAGGTGGCTGAAACACACATTTAGTTCTGCTTCCCCTCCAGACACTGCTGACAAGTTGGTCTAGGGCAAGGTGGCCTTAAACCTCAGACGTTTTCTTCAGCACATGTGAGTTAGAGGCCTTAGTTGTGACGTCAACACCTTGGTAGAAAGGGCTGTGAAAGAATGAAAGAGGAGAATAGTAAATTGAGGGGAATAAGACCTCAAAACCAGACTTTGGCTCAGAATACACTGCTCAGATTTCCACAGGATTTTTGTGTATGAGATGGAGCATACTGTAAATACACAATTCTTCCTTAGTCATCCCTGAGAGACTGCAGCCGGCTCTGCTTGATCTTCTGCTTCTAAAGGTTATTTGTGCAGTGACACAGAAAGGTGGTAGGGCTTGTTTAAAAACTCCAGTTCCTTGGAAATCTTGCCAGCCCTTCTTCCTCCTTCTGTTCAAGAAGGTGAATTTTTAAGACTGGATATAGCAGGTGTGCCCAGCACCATGTGGCCTGCGGCTGACTGCATGTCTTGGGAGCTCCAGGAGATAAGGGCTTTTGAAAGGGACATGATGTTCTCCTTACCTTCAAGAACAGCCCTTCACCGCTCAGCAGAGAGTGCAATGTGTGAACTGTGGGGTCTGAAAGGCAACAATGGAATATGGAATAATCTTAAAAAAAGGGATCAGAGTTCATTAGATACAGCTAGTGTTTTTTCTGTTTGTTTGTTTGTTTGTTTTCTTTTCTTTTTAAGATTCTTCTGTGCATTTGGCAGCACACTGCAAACATATCTCATTGGGAGTCAGTAATCCCAGACATCAGTAGGGTAAGACAGCACAGGATAAAACATAGCCTGAAGTCATCAGACTAGTGTTAAAATTGACCCCTGAGAAGAGCAGACCATCAGGTTTTGCTTTTGCACAAGCAGCTCTGTGAGTATAGGGAATAGCAGAACCTGATTCCCTCGAGTTATGTCTGGCAATGGGTTGCAAACTCAGACTGATGGTTTTCCCACATTGGGATTCCCAAAGGCTCCTTCTCTGTGGCTCCTCTGATGTGTGGTGATGTGTGGGCTTGTGCCTCCAGTGTCCCCTCAGGCCATCACTCATAACTCTCTGCTCCTCTTTCTCCAAAGCACTTGTCTGCATGAAACTTTTAGGAATTTATTTATCTTTGAGACCTCTATGCATTCATAATATATGCACTCATATCCAGCTAATGTGTTTGTATGTGTTGCTTTAATTGCACAGCAAAGAGAAGGAATTGCTATTTAAGTCCCTAGACACTGTACTGATGTCCCCTATTTTACTAATGACAGGTAGAAAAATGACTGGGTGCCTATGAAACCACCCACTGAACGGAGGGGTTTATGCTTGACACCTACATTTTACTCTGTGTCTCTAGAGAAAATAAGTAATAGGCTGTGCCCTGGCAACCTAACAGTTAAATTCAGAATTGTAAATAGGCATTTATATTTTTTATTTCAGTTTTCACCCTCCCACTCATGGCCCTCTACATCGTGAGGCAGTTTTTCCGCCATAGAAAATTTCCTTGGCTAAGTTCAGGCAAGTGTAAACATCAGTTTCTCCGGGATCTGTTACTTACCAGAGCTTTTCATTTAATCAACATTCAACAGGGTGCATGAAGTTCAGATTAAATGCTTCCCTTTATGGGTTTGTGTAGGAAAACGTATCTGCATGCAATGTGGGGGAAATTTGTCCTATGCAGCAGGACTTGATTAAATTTGCAGGATATAATTGTTGGAGTACTTGAGAATAACCCTGATTCTGAGCATTTTGACAAACTGACGATTTGTTTGGGTGCTAAATTCTGAATATTGTATTTCAGACCAAAAGCCTAAAAGACAGAATCCAATTATAGAGAAAGATGGTTTTGCTTTGATCTTCACAGCTCTAGTACAAGATGTGTTTTTCTTTCCCTTTTTATGTAGCAGTGCTAGACAAGAACTGTTTTTCTTCCCTAGTGTGAGCAGGTGAAAATGCCCTTTCCCTTCAAGGAAAGAGTGACTCTCATATTGCCCCAGAACTGAGTCTGAGATGCTGAGACTAAGGACGGGCTACCTGGCATGGAATAATAAACTCTGAGCCCTCCAGCTATTGCTGCAGCCAAATCCTTCCAGAGCAAAGTGCCTACGGTTCAGTGAATTCCTTCTGCCTGTGTTGTCTCATTCATTTTCTTGTTCTTATTTTCCTGGATTTTTCCCAAGAAAGGCGAAGTCTTGGGAAAACCCATTCTTTGGGCAGACTCTCCTCAGGGTGTTTCATTCTGACATCTCGTGCCCTGATCTCCTCGCATCTGGTTCGTGTCCCTCATTCTTTGGAGCTGCATCCCCACACTCTTCTCCTGCACTTCCCTTCGGCAGGGAGCCGGGAAGTGCTGCAGCACCCGGCCTGCCTTTAGCTATCGGCCAAACTCCTGGGGTCAGCTGGAAATCACCAGCTTTACACATGTAATAAATGTCAAGTCTTCCTTGTCCTCCCTTTTTCACTCGGGAGCCTGTGGGGTTGATGTTGTCAAAACAGGGCCAGCCCCTCTCTTTTTTAGGCAGCTGGAGCAGCCCTGTTGCAATATAAATAGAGTGAAGCTCTAAGGAAGGACATCAAAGAGGCCAGACTGGCGGGGAAATCACAGGAGTTGGCAGCACTGCGTCTTCTGGCAAGTCTTGATGACTCACGCAGGCTCTGTCAGTCCTAGGTGTCCTGTCAACCTGCCATTCAGCTGCTGCAGGGGCCTGTAATGAAGGAAAAATGCAGGGAGCGGCACATGCCATAATTACCTCCATGTAGGCGGGTGAGGTTTCCCAAGGCTGCGAGCGGAGGCTCCTCAAGGCCTGCAATCCTGCAGAAAACACAAACGAGATTCTCAAGCAGTGTCTGATTTTGCATCAATCCAAAGGCAAGTGCCTTGGCTCCCAGTGGATGCTGCAGAGTTACGGCTTCCTCACTGACTTTACAGTAGTTTTTCAGAAGAGACCGTGCCACTTCTCTTTATTTGTTTTTTTTCGCCACTTCAATAATATAGGCAGGGTTCTGGGCAGTATATGCTACTTTCTTGTATAAGCATAGAAAAAAAGATATTAGATATTCATGAGAGATTGCCACATAGCTCAATTAGTGCAAGTTCTAATTAAGGAAAGATGGATGCATTGATACTACAAAATAATTAAAGGCCAAGTTGCAGATTTTTCACCAGTTTGTTTGCTCCACCAGGTCACTATCTTCTTGCAGATGGCTAAAATAGAAACTGTTGCATTTCTGTTAAAGCTGTTTCTGCAGGGAGTGTGATCAGACTGATCCTGCATCTTCTCCATGCTAAGTTCTGTTCCTTCAGCTGGCATCCACTTCCATATCCAGCACCTGCTTAGGATACAGCTCACAAGCTGTGCAGAAGGAAAGATCTGCAGGATACATTTCTGTTAATACTGTCCCTATGTGGACAAAGAGGTCCACTTTTGGTCTCTGATACACACCACTAGAAATCAAGGTAATTCTACTGACATCAGCAAAGATGCTTTTAGGACCAGAACTGATCCCAGCATGTCTTGCAGAAGGAAAAACATGCATTTTCTTTCTGAAGCATTTCTAAGGTCTTCATTTGGAAACTTCATGGAGGAAAAAAAAACAATGCTGTACTGGGAAATAAACCTTTCTTGAACAGGCAACCGGGTGAGAAGAATACCTGTTTTGAGCTTCTTGTATTTAAGATCTTTTGGCCCACTTTGACAGCCAGCAGTGCAGCCAAGCAATGTTAAAGAAACTAGAAAGCAAGCAAGAGAAGTCTCAGAAACCAAGACTTTCTGTTCCAGTACAGTACTTTGCATGTTGCTTATCTTCATATTCACTACCCAGCTGAATAGCAAATCCCATATGAATTGTAAAAGAACTTATCTTCTCAGTTTCACAATCTACTTGGGAAAATTTCCATGTAAGCAGAGGGAAATCTGACACATCTTTCCAGCATGAAGTGTTAAGCAGCTAAAACGACAACTATGTCCATTAAACCATCCAGGCAAGTAGTTGGATCACATTTTATAGCATTTTAACTAGCTCTTCTTCTCCTACAACATTAAACTGTCACCACTTCTCATATTTTAGAGTATCTTTATGACCCCCTTTCTTCTTTTTAATAATTTGGTATATCTAATGAAAAATCAGATGTTACTGGGAAGATTGGGTTCTTAACCTGGAACTAAATTCTCCTGTTAGACTCCCTTTTGCTCCTGTTCAATTTTGCAAACATAGATGCAAAGAAGGAAAGCGATAAAGTTCTCCAAGACAGTTCAAGTGAGTAAAGGTGTGATGGTGTGATAGGGGGAGGAGGACAGAGGCTGTGGCATGTGGCATCTGACATGTGCTCTTTACTGTATTTTTGTTGCCACCTACAGCAAGCGCTTCCAGGGCTTTACTGAACCCAATAGTCATAGTAAGCAACATGGGCTGTGCCTAATGGTTTTGTTCTTTTGTTTTTAAACACAGTCAAATGGCTTAAAGTATATAGGAATCTTTTATTCCTGGTAGTCTCAAATTTAGGAACTTTGGATTGATTTGAATGTGGCTTTGGGGTTTTTTTTTGGCTTATTTTAACATTGTTGCTTTAATTTTCTAGTAAATGCACTGAAGCCACTACCTTTAACACCTTTAATATTCTGGAGTTTTTTGATTTTCTACATTTGAAGGAAATAACATTAAAGTTTACTGTGACAGGGCAGAAATTGTTGTCTTTTATCCAGAAAGACACAAGGAGAGTGTTATTTTGCAATATCAGACATAATTTGCACTGTTATTTTTCATAAAAAATGATGTTTTGATTGAGAATGATTAATGCATTCATAGGCTTTCAGATCAGAAGGGACTTTTCTGATTGTCTCTTCTGACCTCAGCACTGTACCCACTGGGGAGCACAAATGAGGCTGAAAGGTGATTTATTGCATTGCGCATAACTGACTTTCCAATCATGGTTTGAATTTTCAGGGAAAATAGGTTTTGCTCTTTGGTTTCCTAGATAAGAAGGTCTTTTATCAGCTGGTAAAAGTAATTTCTTCTTTCCTGAGCCATGAAGAAGGAGCAAATGAACTGCTACTCAGAGATTGTTTGGGGCAAATTGATCCATAGTTTTCAAGAAAATCTGGTGTTCAATACAATTTTGGGATATGCGTTACTCTTAAAGGATCTGTAGATAATACTCAGAGCACCATTAAAGATTTGCACTGTTGGAAAAGCAGGAACGGACTGAATATCCAAGAAACTTTTACAACCACTCTTGGATGACTTTTTTTGACTGCAGCCCAAGTTCAGGGGCCAGGCAGGGATTAGGCAGAAGTGACCTGCCTTTCGTAGTGCTGAGGAGCCCAAACTCAGCAATGCCAAGGGCAGACTCAAACACGAGCTTTTTTCTGAGCAGCAAACGCCTCTGTTAGAGCACGAAACTGGAACTGGGAGCCAAACTGGCAACTTCCAGGCAGGAAAATTGCCGCGTTAGATCCTAAGCTGAAACAACTCCAAAAACATCATGCCATAAATAGACTTCAAGTTAAATAACCCCTATGCTGGAGACCCCTTCTCTGTCTTCTGTCAAGTTAATTTGTTGTTGCCAAGGAGTTATGTTCCAAGGAGAAAGGGGAAAGAGGCTGCTGCTTTGGGGTTTGCATGGGCCATGGAAAGGCAAACCATATGTCATAGCAAACACCTGCCTCTTGGCTGGTTTGGAGTTAGGAAAGCAATTTCTGACCTTGCAATGAGTGTGCAGCTGCTAGACACCCCAACTGAAACAGACCCATACATAAAACAGCAAGAGATGATCTGCTCTGCAGAGCTTGCAGCCTAAGGAGACGAGACAAGGAGGAGAAGCAAATATGGGGTTGGAAAGGGCCAGGTCTCGTAGCAAGGTCCAGAGGGAACTTGCATGAGAAACACATATATGTCAACAGGCTGCTAGTCTTGGCTGTACTTGTATCCTTGTCCATGGTATTATAATCTGTTAAAAGACTACTGATTCCATTTTGACTTGTCTCAAGGGCAGAAATGGAGTTTAAAATTAATTGTGCTGGATAGAAACTTAGATATTTCAGAAATAATTTTGTTTTTTTTATGTTCGTTATTTTAAGCTCCTCATGCAAATTGCACTTCTTGCATGGAATAGAGGGAAGGAAACATCTCCTTTTTCTCACTGGCTATGGTAGTGAGATATCATCACATATTCAGCCCCAAAGCTGAATTCCACACGAATCGACCTTTGTTTGAGTTGATGACAGGGCAAAGGAAAACATACAGTTGGGATGTAGTTTGGTAGTTGGTCTGTAGCACTGATCTACAAGAAGAGCTCCCCCTGAAGTCTGCGCAACAAGTTATTTAGCCATTGAGTTTTAGCCCTGAAAATTTCAGCCTTTTCTGCTGCTTGAGAGTGGAGATGTGGATTCCATTAGATTAGATTTGGACTTCATATAAAGCCAGTTGAAATCAATTAAGAGTTTTCTTCATTTTCAATGGAATAAGCCCATTTTAGGAGTGCACTTATTTGAACTCATAAATAAGAAGCTCCTTTTGTGATATTTCCATGATTATCTTTCTCTCTTAAGAGTTTGAGCATTTTCACGGGTGCTGCACAATTCCTATTTCACTTCACGGTGTCCCTACAAACGGCTGTAGATGCTATTTCTGTTTTACCTTTGTATTTGAGCTGGAAATGTTTCAGTGACTTTCCAAATGCTCTCAGCTCTTTGCTGGCAAAAAGCATTTACAGGCAACAGTGATCAAATGCACATGTTATGACCGAGCCTCGCTGGTTTAATGGACATGTTTGTCATTTTCCTTGCACCCTCAGCTTTATATTCAGGCCAGGCGCCCTGAGAATCTGACCTTATCCATTGCCAGAGCGGCACACCCCTCCCAGCCCTCCCGGCTGCAAGGCGTGAACCATGGAGCTCCATACCAGCAGTACCAGCCGGTCGTCATGCTCGAGCAGCCTTATATCATCCAGTGGGACGGCAGAGCACCTGAGGATGTCATCCTGTACCCCATCAACTTCAACAGGTACCACCCTATCTTGTTAGAAAACGTTCGGCTTTCAGCAGAGCTGGGACTATAATGGTTTTCCACCTTCACCACCATCAACTTGCTAAAACAGTGATTTCTGAGAGCGTTGCAGTGAGATGTTAATGGCTGGTACTTACCCATGCAAAGAGATGCCTCTGCTTTTGCTTCTTCCAGGAGTTTTGATGTGCAGAGATGTTTCTCTTTCCAATAAGTTTAGAAACAGTATCCAAGTCGGTCCTGGCCTAATGTGCCTGAAGTCACTCCAGAGGAGCGCTGGCTCTAGCTCGTCTGTTTGTACTACTTGCTGCACACATAATTTATCTCCCATATATATAAAGTGCAGAAATACATCAGAATGTGCACAGAGCTTTGCATTTGCTGTAATCCAAACAGCTCTGCAACCACTGTTTCTTTCTGACATGAATTTTTAAAACATTACAACTCAGTACCGCAGAAGTGTAGGCCATGCTGCTTTTATTTTCCATGTTTCCTTCCATCTCATCTAGTGTTACATAGATGCATGACAGACCCATTTTAGACCTACTTTTTTCCCTTGCAAGTTGTTTCGCTTTGCATAATTTCATTTACAGCTTTCAGCACTGACTCAGGACCAAATTTCTTCTTACGTCAATGAAATTACTTGTTCTTTGCACTAGTTTAACTATCAGGAGAGTCCTGCAATCTCTTCAGTTTATTGGTGGCAGACCTTGTCATAGTTTACATACATATACTGCAAAGGCAGCGGCACTGCAATGGTTTTTGATTAATAGATATACGTAACTGTAGAGCCATGAGCGAGTTACTGGAGTATTTGGACAGTCCTGTCACTGAGGAATTATTAGAAATAAATGACTGTTTTCTGTGTTAGTATAACTGATTGCACTTTAAGGAAGAGGAAAACTCATTAGTCACTCATGGACAAGCTGAGCTTTGCAATTATTATGTACCATAAAATAATTAGCTATTTCCTTGCGATTCGAGGGCAATTCCAAATTCAATTCTGTTGGTGTTAAATGGTCATTGCGCTATCACTAGGTCTATTAATAGTTGTGGAAGCTCTGGACTACTGTCTTCAAGGATGGATTCAAATTTTAAGGCATCAGTAGATCTTTGATAGAACTCAGCTTGATGTTTACCGCTTGTTTAAGCAGCAACATAAACAGATTTCACTCTTGAAAACCACAATGTGGTTGTGGTTCTCTCTGTCTCTTGTGAGACCAATTAAGTTATTTGAACAGGTCAAAGGTTTGTAGACTTTTCTGATCCAGAAGAAGTTGGCAAGGTGTCTGTTTTGTAGAACTACAAATAAGAAACATGCTGTCGTGGGAGAAAAATGCAGTTTTGCATCATTTCATTCAAAAGCACCTTGCTAATAAAAATTTGAGAATGACACTTGTAGCAGCTCTCTAATGTTGAGTGTGCTGGACACTGCGAGACTTAAGGTGATGCAATGGCAATGATGAAATGTCCAGAAAGCATGTGCAGCCATGGGCAAATGTGAGTCTCATGGAAGGGTATAGCAACTGAGGTGAAAACAGGATTTAAGATCATGAAGGAAAACAAGTTCCTGCTTAAGCAGTTCCATATATGACCTTTATTAAACATAGTGTTCCAGCCGCTTTTGGAATGGAAGAAATTCCAAATTGTGGAGTCCAAAGCAGTCAGAGTTAGAAAATCAAGGAAGATTTTACCTGTCCCAAGTGGCCTTATGCTACATTTATTCCTTTCTATTCCAAAATACTGCATAATCTGCCAAAAAAATGAGCTCTTAACATAGTAACATCTGTGCAAAAAAAAAAACATGCAAACCAAAATAGTTTGATGAACTTGAATAACAGTATTCTACGATTAATAATTACAGACATAGCTTTATGAAACTATTTTTAATTCTGTCATTGTATACCGATGGCTAGATATATGCAGAACATTGCTTTCTCAGCAAGACAGCCCTCATGTTTCTGGACTGAATGCTCTGTGCTGGCTAAAAGAAGGTCAGAGGGGAAATAAGGAATGTGACAGGGAGATGTGTACCAGGATTTGGATTTCTTTGGAGATCAGACATCTTATTGACAGTGAATATTTGTGCAGTTAACATTTTCACTGCCTCTCAAGTGCTGTTAAAAGATCCAATGGAGGAAATTCCAGTTTCTATTTAAAAGGCTGAAACATCCAGATTCCTCAGGTAGGCAGAGCCCTGCCGGGATGATTTTACATGATTCATCCGAAATTGGCAGTACTGCTGATTTGAGCCCATTGGAAAGGGGATACCCTCAAAAAAACAAACCTTCCCTATTTAGTTTCTTTATTTCCATCAAAATATGTAATTAAATCAAGTAAAAACGCTGTATCATCTCCACTTGGTGTTAGCTGCAACTGTGTAGTGCAAACTCATGTGAACAAGTTGTGTGATGCAATCCAGCCTCCCTTCCAACGAGAGAGATATTTGCTTGCAGTTATCTTGGTAGTTGTGCCATTAGCTGACGGAGGGGAAAATTTAAAGCCATGACTGAAACCTGCAGGGTTTTTTTCCAGGCTACTGAGCCTAGAATAACTGCTTGTCTTTACCTATAGGGTCTTGTCTAACAGCTGAGATTTTCGTTGTGAGTATGAGGATGCTATTGACGCCCTTGAAAGAGTTAATACAGGACAAGCGTCTTCTGAATGTTTGGCAAGGGAACAGAAGGCGAGTGCTGGCTGGAATTTTAATTACCAGGAGTAAAGTGTGCTCCAGAACCAGGCCAAATCTTCTGAAGTTTGTTCTCTGTGGGCGAAAGCTTTATGAACCGGGACCTCGAATGTCTCCACGGTGGCCTTCAGCTCTTTGTTGGAGCAGTTTCTGTCCCCTCAGGGCTGTTTTCTGTGTTTTCTTGGATTCTGTGCTTTGCGGAAGAATGGGGATTATCTTTAAAACCAAGTTAAGAGCTTTAATTAAAATTACTAGCCCCTTCCTGAAGCACAAGGACCCAGAGAAAGTGTCAGGCTTGATATGAGAGGGGAGAAGGGTTGCTGAGCCAGGAGGAGAGTGTGGAAAACATTATTTGATTGCAAGGAAGCAATTTCTTTCAGGCGTTGGAAATGGTGCAAAGATCAGCACTTTATAGACTAAGCAAAGGCAGAAAGTAAATTCTTCAGTTTAATGACCTAGTCTTTGTGTGTGTGCAAATTTTCTAATTGCAGAAGCAGCTAAGGCAAATACTGTTATCAAAGACATAAGGTTGTTCAGTAAATCAGTCCAGGTTATTTGTGTTATCAGAAGATCTAAAGATAAGAATTAAATCTCCTCAAAGCACATATCTGGAGTATTGTGTAATAAATTGTGTTGTGAAAGTGGCCTGAAAAGCAATGGTGGTTAGATTATTTTTTCCATGTGTTTTATGAGCACCGATGAATATCTGTAGGCCTGGTCCATTAAGGCTCTGAGAGAAGCATTTTCCCTTTTTAGGGCTCTCTGCCGTGGGTCAAATAATCTTACATAATCACAAGTATCTGAAAATTCAAGAGCCTGAAATGAGCTTGTGTCTAGAGTGAAAGACAGTGGGGCCTTTGGGTGCTGGGTGGTATGAAGCCTCTGGGATGTTGTGACCCACTTCTCTCCCGAAGTGAAGGTTTTGGTGCAGGCAACCAGGCTTTGGACCCTGTGTTCCCACTGCAGCGCCATCCTGGCTATGTTTGTCCTTCTCAGGGCTGTGTAGGTGGGCGTTATTCCTCTGATTTTTCTTCAATGCCAGTATGATTCATACTTCCATCTACTTGTCATTTTTGCAATTAAATTCTTTAGCGGTGATAAGGTCTGGAGGGAAAACAAAGATTATGAGACGAGGCTAGAATGTGCTTGTTGCAGACTCACCCATCTATGATGTTTCCTAAATTATTTCTTTTTCTGCCTAATTACTACCTGAGCTTTTGCCTTTGCTTACCAGATTGATAAATGCACGGGAAGGTGAAATTAGTGTTTTAAAGTGGAGCAAACAGTTTAAGTCTGGGACTGCTTTCTTGTTATTCGTATGTACAGGAGTTCTGATCTAGGTCCTCTAGAACTGGGTGTAACATCAGTAACACCAACGCTATTTCCATGATAATAAGTAAGGTCTGTTTGGGTCTCACAGTTTGCCCCCACCCATAGCATCTCTATTTTAAAATTAATCATTCAACTACCACAGAAGTGGGCAGATAAGTTTACATTCACTTCTGCCTTTTTTGATATCCTTTGAACCACAGTATTAGTGGATGGAAGGGATTGGGAAAAAAAAAAAGGAAACTAAGCTAAAACATTTGCCAAAACACTAGCTCGCAGTTTGCCCTGTTTTGGTACAGCTGGGCCTAAAGTGAGGCTGGCATTTCTGTGTTTGAGTGAGCCTAAAAATCCTGTCTTTGCCTCCTGGCATCTGCAGTCCTCACTGCTCTCTGCCCACCATGGCCTACACTCACAGCTGGCCAAGCAGCAGGGACACCATTAATGAGGTGACCCTGAGGAGGGACATCCGCATGGAGCATCCATCGTTTCACAGGATGAATTAGAGCAATCCAAGCACCAAACAGGCCCAGATGTATGAGGCAACACTTTCAAAGCCCATGAAACATGCAGGTTTTCTTGGGTTTCACCCTTCTCCTGAGCCAGGGCCAAGGCCTCTGGGCTTCTCCGGGCCACCAGCCTCCCCCAACCTCACACGGGACTCTGAGGTCCATCAACAGGAAGGCACTGGCGATAACCAGCAAGGTAGTGCTTGGGAACTCATTAAGGAAAGGGACAAACAGAGCTGTTGTGCAATTCCTGCAAGAAAGCGTGTAGGGTGGGAAGGAACATCAAGGATGATAAGATGATGTGCTGTATTTAAATACAGGAAGTTCTTATTTTTGCTTGAATTCTGTTGTCTCTGAGCCAAGTGCCTGATGGAAAGCTTGGTTTCATGAGGAACAGTAGGAGCATACCTTGGGGCAGGATCTGTTATATAATTTGTTGAACTTTGGAAAGCAAAAATCATCCCTTTTGCCTAAGGAGGCACATGAGTAAAAACAACAATTTCAGTTTATATTTAAAAATGGGCTTTTTTTTGCCATTCAGCATATCCTAAATGGTAACATTAAGGAAAGGCATTTAAATCTCAATATACACAAATCTCATTAAAGAAACAGATATCTAACTTGTTAGCAACCCCATAGCAAGTTGTCTTCCAGAAGTGTCTAGCCTGAATAACAAGGTCCTGGAAAAAAGAAGTTGGATGTTTGCCCAGTAGCTGTATTTGTCATCATGGGGGATGTGTTTAATGGGCTTGAGTTGAAGGCAGAACCTTAAAAAGCAATGTAGCAGAAGAGGAGGAGTGAGCGGCAGTGCCCGCTAGCCGGGGGGAAATGGGGACTTGAGGAGCAGAGCTTGGACTGGGAGAGGACACAGGGATGTCCTCCTGGTCTTTGAGGCCTCTGCTGCAGCAGAGAGAAATGTGGGCATTTCCCATTCTGCTTTCCCAAGGTTGGGCTGGGATGCTGGTTTGGACGGAGATGGCTTCTTGAATAGGACTTTTGTGCCAGAGGAGATTCTGGTGCAGGGCAGGTTCTCGTGAGGTCGAGAGATGTTGTAGGAGATAAAAATCAGAGTTGTGTTCTTGAGAGCATGGAGTAGTGACTGCTTGTAAATGGCTCTTGACAGGAACTGGAGGCTGAATGGTGACCTTTTGAAGTACAAAACTTGGTCTGTGAGAGACAAATGTACAGAAGCTACACATGAAGTCTTAAGCTTCCTTCCCATTTTATGAAAGGGAAAGTTTCAAATTCTCAGTTTCTCATTCGGCTCACACAAGTCTGACCAAAATGTCAGTGGAATTGTTTTTAAATAGTAGCAATAACAGTTGGGGGGAAGCTGACTCACTGGTTGAGAGTCTCTTGTTTTTTCAAGTCCAAGGAAAAAGTAAGTAAGAAAAAGTAAGTAATTTTTCAGTTGTACACTGCATTCCTCACTGGCTTATCCCAAATTGTCATCAATGAGATCAAGACTAGGACTCTTAACTTCCATGGTCGTCAACTCCGTGACGCACCATGTCAGCAAATGCGGTGGGAGTTGTTTTCTAGAATAATATTCCTCAGCTTTAGAAGTTCCCTTGGCTAAAGCACAGCTAGGATTTTGTCCTGTCTAACCAGCAACCCCAGCACCAGATCATGCCTATTTTCCCAAGCCGGATGCTCCATCCTAGACAGTTAAGGGACACATTCACAATATTTAACTAGTATTTGTTGGTTCTCTCCTTGGAGGAACCAGACATAGGCTCTTGCTATGTTTGCTCTAGCCAGATCCCATCTCCAAGTTGCGTGACTCACTTGAGGCTCCCACTCACAAGAGGCTCCCTTCCTCCTTTGCCCTCGTCACCTTTCTTTGAGTATCTTTCCTTTTCAGAGCTTGGGGTTTAATGATAGGGGTTATTTTGAGATGTGTAGATGAGGTAGACGCGTGTCTGCATGTCCATATATAGATATCACATGTCCAAGAACAGGAAACCTCTTGCCTGCTTTTTTTTATCTTTCCCTCTTCCTTTCTTTTGCTTTCAGTTATCCCAGGAAGACTGGTCATTGGCAAAACACAAGGACACTTTCTTAACATTTCACTTGGTATTTTTGCTTCACTTGAAGGAGCCAGAGCTGCAAATGTCAACATCCTGGTGAAAAAAAGAATTGCTTCTTGGGTTAGTTTCATCCATCCATCTCCAAAAGGGAAAAAGCAGGCTAAATACATTCATTAAAATACATGAAATGTACTGTATGGTTTGCTGAAAGACAGTAAAGAGGGTAAGGGTATCAGGTCTGATGTAGGCTGGTTTCAGCAGACCCTTGGACGTTTTCAAACTGGTACGACTCACTAAACAGTGACTTTGTGTTAGCACATGTTTAGTTTTACTTCTCCAAATGCCACTTTTTTGGTAGGAACATGTAGGAAAATGCTGGCCTCATTAAAAGCAAGTGGGAAAAAATATATTCCTTTTGTCTAAAACAAGCTGAACTTTTTCACTAGAAAAAAACTGTGACATATTTAGTTTTGTGATGAAAAATATCTTAGAAGCTCTGAAGTTTTCTGTACATGCTAATATGACTGTAACTTAAGGTGACAGCTATTTCAAAAGTAGGGTGTTCTAGCTGAGTGTATTTTTGTTTTTCTTTCAAGTAACTCCCAAGAATGAAAGAAATAAGACTCCTACTCATCGCTATATTTGACAGCACTTTGTATGTTGCTTAATGTGACTCCTACCCTTGTGTTTTAAATGATTTTTTTCCACTTTTTATGTGCAATCTTTGAGCATAAGATCAAGCTACAGATGCTCCCAGAGGACTCAGACAAGGGTCTGAAATTACTCCAAATTCATGGTTTGGGATGTATTATGTTTTCAGTGTTTTCTCTTACTGAAGAACAGAGATGCCTCAAAAAGTGAGTGACAGTACAAGCCTTATCAACTGCTAGTGCAATTTGTGTTCCTAAGTCCCCGGGTCTCCAGCCAGAAGGTCCTCTGTGGCCAGTGCCACGGTTGAGGAGGGCATGAGTGCTTCAGGCTCCCTTTGAAGGCAATGTTCAAACCCTCTGTGCTTGATTACAGCTCATAGCCTGGGGCTGCGTTTCTCTTTTGGTCTTGGTGGTGGTTGGAGGAAAGGCACTGAAGCCCTGTCTGGCTGCCAGATGCCAGGCAGAGTCCTGCAGGCCATCTCTAACCTTGCTTTGCTTTTCCCAGCTATAGTGGAACCCAATTCAGCAGCACTGCCAAGTATAACTATAGGGGAGAGGGTTTACAGCACCTTCTGTATAAACTGAAAAACAATCAAGAACTAAATAGGAAGCTGCTTAATAACAGTAAGACAGAGAGAAAACAAACACCTTAGTTTTCTCTGTATTTATGTAAGGCTAAATTCTAACACCAGACCCTTTGTTGGGGGATGTGCTTATTCCCATCTCATCCTCTACTAGCTCTAAAGTAGGTGCTTTTCATTTGATCTTCTCTATCTTGATATAAGGTATTTCAATATTTCAACCTGCTTGTGTGTACAATAGGCTCTAGCAATCATATTCCCAAACACAGGGAGACTCAGGATAGTCACAGCTGGGTTTGTTTTTTCTTATTTTTTGTCATGCTTGTTTTTTTCCCTTCAGCCTCCAATTTCCTTTTCTAGTGCCTTTCTTGACCTCTGGGAAGGTGGCAGCCAGTGTAACACTGCAGTGAGGCTCTTTCCCAGCATTGGAGGGAGATGAGTAGGTCTTTTTGTGACAGGATCTTCAGGGGATGAAATGTGCTAACTTGATGCAAATCACCCTTATGAAACAGCTGAGTGTCCTGGGACTCTGTCCTAAAAATATTCTACATGCATGACTCCAGTGCGTTTCTTTAATTTCCTCTAGTCAGAGGCCAAATCATCTGAAAATATATCCATTTCTAGCTGTCCTGTGTTATGACACAGCTGGAGTTGCTTAAAATCTAGAGGGCAGCATTTGGCTTAAACCAATAGGTCTTTGTATGGCTTTGATTTTTTATTCTAGAACAGCCTATCCCCTCTTCCGTCCTATAGATATTGTTTTCTTTTGTTTTAATGGGAAAAACAGAAGACTGACGGAGCTTTGCTCTTGCGCTCTTCATGTATAATGCAAAGTAGAGCTCTAGACACGTAGACCCCAAGTGTCTCCAAATCAAAGGGCTTTCCCCCCATTTACTGCTCCCTATGGATGACAAATCATTTCAGTGGAGCCTTTGGAGAAACCTCACATTGCATTGTAGGACCCTTCAAGACAGAAGATGAAAGTTTTGTTTGTCTATCTCTGGCCAAATTTATATTCTCACATTTTGACCAGGTAATTAAAAGGATGTATTTAAAGCCCAGATGGCTTTTGGTAGTATAAGGAGGATTAGCTGCAGGCCCAGACACCTGCATGGGGCACATTGAGCTGTTTCAGAGGCTGAAGAGAAAAAATTGCTGAAGCTGATTATCTCGGTGTTCAGTTTTGGTTTGCAAGGACAACACGCTTGTGGCTTTCTGCTGTGATGGTGCCATAGGGAACGCTCTCCTCCTGGGGCACCTCGCACGGCAAGAGCAGGGTGTTGGGAGCCATTAGTCCCAGGATCGCGTTGTCCCAACTCTACGGCTCTGCTCCTGGTACTGTAGGATCATAGTCTGGTGCCGGTTCCCCTCTTGGCAGGGCTAGTGATGCAGAGCAAAGGGCAAAGGAAAGCTATGGGGCAGTTATCTGGCTGAGATAAATGTGTGGGATGAAATTCTAGTAGACAAGAGTTATTCTCAGTTATTCTAAAACTTTGAATGTTGGAGAGAGAGCAGGGGAGGGAAGTTTTGATGGGAACCATCACGATGCACGTTGCTGCAAAGCGGAGGAAGCAGGTCTCTCTAAAGCATGGCCCTGGTTCAAGTCGGAGATTACTTTGTAATTCCTGAATCTCTGCCCCTGGGGAACGTCTGCTGGACGCCAGTTCCCTCTCCTGCCATGGTTCAGGATGCACTGAAGCCAGCCCGAGGGGTGCTGCGGAGATGGGACTGGTCATAGCTCAGCCTGAGGGGCTGCAGAAAGTCTCCAGTTTTAAGCAGCCCTGGCACCTGGCTCAGAGTCATCCGAGGTCACCTGGGGTCTTTGGATCACGTCTCTCGTAATAAGCAGCTGTTGTCTCCAGACAAAGAAAATAAAACTCTGCTTTTCTTCAGCTTTGAGGATTTTTTTTCTTCCTTTTCAAGGAAGAGGAGAACCTCAAGGGGCATTTCTTTGTTTTTTTCCCCTGAAGATTAAGCTCTTGGCTGAAGCCCATCTCTCCTGTTTGCAGACCCTGAAGTGTTTTTCCTCTCTTTCCCTTTTGTGCCCACAGAGGAGACTGGCTGCTCCTTGCCCTCTGCTATCCCCGAGAGGCTGTTTTCCATGTGGTGGCAGATGTCTACCAACGACGCACGGGGACGGTGCACAGCGTGATGCACTACGCAGCCGTTGCCACCCGCGACCATGTGCTTGGAGGCACCAGCGAGAGGATCTTCTTCTTCGACCGGGCATCAGGGTGAGCGGAGCAACTGTGTGACCCTCTAATCTGCTCGTCTTGCTGGATTTCAACCCAAAATGCAGACAGGAGCCTCTGATTGAGATCTGCTTCTACGCCACTGAGCAGAGCCTTGCATTCTGCTAAGAAAAGGACTTATTTTGTGCTCAGTCCTCTGTGCTTTGAGGCATCCTGGCTGCTAGTGTTCGTATTGCTGGGGCTGTGGGTCTGATATAAATATTTGGTAAAATCTGTTCATCCCAAAGCACCCTGACAAGGAGCCCTCTGGTGACTCGACTCAAGAGAGTTTGGGAAATTGCAGCTTCTTTATGCTGATGAGAGACTTTTAAAATTAGCACTGGCTAAAAATAGTTGTTTTGTTAAAAAAAGGAGAGCATCTTAGTGCATCTCTTTACTGAAGTCATAAAAAGAGTGCTAGAGAACATGTACCAGTTGCTTGTCAAGAACTACTCAAAGAAATCCGTAGAGTAGAACAGACACA
Organism: Crypturellus tataupa; assembly: GCA_034781795.1. Taxonomy (NCBI): domain Eukaryota; kingdom Metazoa; phylum Chordata; class Aves; order Tinamiformes; family Tinamidae; genus Crypturellus; species Crypturellus tataupa. The sequence goes on from JAWLRI010001073.1 coordinate 801,782, forward strand.
TTTCTGTGCCTAAATTCCACGTGAGGGTCACGTGTCTGGCAGGTGTCACTCTGCCCTCGATGCTCCAACGGGACATGTGGTGCTGCCTCAAGCAGGGCCAAAGCCTCCCCTGGGCCGGGTACTTACCCATGTACTTATCTTCCTGTCTTTGGGATTTGTTATATGCAACTCTAGATGCCAAAAGCTCAGCAGTACCAAAAGTGAGTAATATTAATACCACCCTTGAAAGAATCTAGAACACCTTTGGTTATAAAAACATATTACGAAACTGTTTCTCGGTCAGCTAAAATAGTTGGGGAGGAAAAGACTGTTTTTGTGGTCTAACCATGGATCCCATGATGCTTTACCTAACTAAACAGCATATTTGGAAATCAATCCACAAATGCCAGATTTTAAAATACGATGGGGTATTTATTCATTCAGTCATAACATATGAGCAATTAGGTCCCAGAAAACCTTCCTTGGTCACTAGGCCTTGGAGATAGGCAAGTCTCTCCTCTCGTGACAGGAATTGTGAAACAGCAGTTTACTAGTTAATCCTCCTTTTTCTTTTTTTGGGATATAAAATGTCACCCAAGTTCTGTAAATGGGTTGTTTACTAGTGAAGAGTGGGGTAAACAGTTCCATGTGTGGGTCTGTGGGGCAGAGCCAGGCTGCCAGCAGCCATCTGGACCTGGTAGGCGCAGGCCGATGGCCCTAACCTAACTGCGTTCTGGCAGTATCAGCCTTTGGGTTCTTTGTTTAATTCAGTGTTGCTTTTTTTAGCTTTTCAGAGGATAGGAGTTAGGGGATTGGCTTTTTTCTTTTCCTGTTGTTGTTTTTTAGACATGATTTCATAATAAGTGGGATGTTTCCCCCACTTCTTTTTTTAACCCCACGTGCTGGGTCCTTGGCGAGGAACCAGGCTTACTCATTCTTGCTTCCAGAAAATAGAAACAAATATTTATTTTCAAAAGAAAAAAGAAAGGAAAAATGCTTTTAAAGCTCAGGCATCTTTTTGATCCCAAAGCTGAGCTGAGCTGTTTATATAACTTCCTCGGCCTGAACTGCAAACTGGACACAACTGAAAACAGCTTAGAACAGCTAGGAAAAAGAGAGCTTGGAGGACAGAGGATCTGGCTGCCTGCAAGTGTTTGGTGTGCGTGTGAGGGCTGGGCAATGAGAGGAGGGTTAATGCCGTTTAGCAAGTGCAGACCCTGCCCCAGGTCCGGTTTTCCTGGGAACGCGCAGCGGCTCTGACCCCTTTGTTCTCTCTCCTCTGCAGGTACCTGTTTGTTCGCCTGCAAGCCCACGCGGCGCGGGAAGGACACAGCTACTGCTCGGAGCGAGGCTGCGAACGCGTCAAGGTCATGGCACAGATGTCTGGAGCGGGATCCTGGAGCTGTGCCCCCAACCCCTTCCCAGAGTCCAGCATCCTACTGGCACCTCCCCAGCATCCCGTGTCCCCGCGCCAGGCTGGGCCATGCAGGACGTGCGGGGCTCCTCAGGTACCTCCTGACAGCTTGCGGGAAGCACAGGGGTGCTGAAATGGTTGTGCATCTGCACAGAGTCAATTCACCTCTGTAGTGTCCAAGTGTTCACAGTCTTAGGGAATTCCCACTTGCTTGCGAGTCTGGTCAGCATTGTGTAGCATAGATGGAAGGTTGTTGAGGGTGTAAATCCTGCAGCGTTGCTTCAGGACCATACAGATTTTATAGACAGGCAAAATATCTGAAATTCAGATTTGACTTTTTAACTTATTTTGTGAGAAAGTGGACTGATGACCTCCAGAGGTCCTTGCTGACCGATAATGCCATGACTCTGATAAAAGCTGTTTCACTAAGGAGTACTTGTATGTAAACGAGAACCACAATCTAAAAGTGAATTCTTACAGTTTTGCAATCATGGATATGAGTGTTAGTACTTGATGTCATTTTCTTGATGAAATCTAGCTTGCAAGCCAGTTTTTAAGTTTCTGTCTTTCACATAATTGCAGCTCGCTATAACTAGCAAGCCCTCAATCAAGTATGTAAGAATACAGATCCAGTCTCTCTGCACAGCTGATATACAAAACCACTTGACGTCTGCATTCATTAAGGTATGTGTTCAAATAGGGAAAACTTTATCTCCAACTAAAGTTATTGCAAAATCTGCTGAGCCTTGATGGGAGGAAATGGGATGTTCCACTGGAAGATCCAGCTGCATTGTTCTCCTCTGTAATTAGCTCCATTAAAGCAGCCCGGGAGCTTGTATTCTATTCAGATGAGGATTTGAGCCTTTAGGAGGGGAGAAAGAAAGGCTTTTATCACCTCAAAGGAAGAATTAGTACTCTAATGTAGAGGAATGAGGAGAAAAAAGCACACCAAAAGTCACTGTTTGCAGAGGAGGTAGGGGACAAAAACAAGTTTGTTTTTCTGATTCTCTTTGTGGATGCTGCACTTAAAAAAAAAAAAAAAAAAAAAGCTATATTTTCACCACTGAAAGAGTTTGGAGTTGTCAGGTTGTCTCTGCACATCCGTCACCTGTCTGCCTAGACAGAGAAGGGTGACTATGAAGCTATGTGTGCCAGGTTAATGGAACTGAACAGCAGTCTTTGCTAAGAGATGCCAAGCAAAGCTAGTACAGCGTCCTTAAGGAACTGGAGCAGCCAAGATTTCTTGCCATGTGAACTGGCTGCATTGTCAAAAATTAATTCCAAACCACAAGCAAGTGGGAGTTATTTGAGGAGGCATCCTCCCTACCTGCAAAGCCTCGTGCTTGCAGGCGCTTTGTTCATGCCGGAGCCTGCTCAGCGAGGTGGCAAACCAGGGACATCTACAAAGCCTCTTTGCATTTTCCAGAGCTTTAACTCAAACCATTGTTTTCCAAAGGAAGTTTTATTTTGGACACATCTGCTCTTAGCTGAATCAAAGTCGGGGCTAGGAAAACAATAAGGGCCAGTGTTTGAAAGAGGATTCTTGTATTCAGTTTGAAAAGGTTGAGGAGACATAGAAAGAATGGGATGAGGGAGAGAAACCTTGCACTGCTGAGTCAGGTGTTTGGCTCATGTTTTGCCAGACAAAACTCGGATCTCAAATAATATTTTAAGTGTATAATCCAAGATTCCACAAGGCTTGAATTAGTTTTCTTTTTAAGAAGGAGGGGCAGTCCCACCTTCCCTGATCCTGCCCTCAACTACATGCTCCCACCTTATCCCGTGTGTTGGCACAAGGGCTAACGCAGCTGCGGAGTGATGGGGCGCAGCCCCAGGAAGCTGAAGCCCCGATCCTTCTCCTGAGGCAGGACAAAAGCCTTGGACTGGTGTGAGGAGGTGTTAGGAACATGCTGTTTTCTTGCCATCTGTGGCACTGATCTGTGCCCCATCTACATCTAGAACTCAGCATTTGCAGCTTGCTTGCCCAAGGGATCTGGGACAAGCAGTGCCGTGGTGAGGGATTTAGTCCATCTGCGTGTCCTTGTCCTACCTCCCTGCCACCCACCCATGACCCAGACACTCAGGTTTCCCTTACCCTTGACCCTCTACTACTCTGACCATGCTGTTCACCCTCTTGTCATCTTGCAGGAGCCACTTTTAACACTTCCCTTTCCTATTCCTCTGTCTGAGTGTTCCTTGAGTCATCCCCATGTCTCACATGGATGCATTTGAGCTCCTGGATATTTGAGGGTTTTGGAGACTACATGGAATATGTGGTGTGCGGCCTCGGCTGAGGTTTCTCACTGCCATGGCTGGGCTGGGAGGAGGTTGTGCAGTGTCTGTCCCTGCTGCTCTGCTGGGCTCTAAGGATGCACCAGGGCCAGGTACCACAGAGAGCCTCTGCCTGCTAAACATGAACAGCATGGGGCATCATGAGATGAAATCTGAGCAAGAGCCCTTGCTATAAGAAGGTGGCAAGTGTGAGCTGCTTGTGCTAGATCTTCCTCGAGGCACTCAGAGAGTACTACAAAGAATAAATAATTCTTTTTTTTAAGCTTTTTGATGCTTCCAGGGAAAATAAATGTCATCTTTGTAGCTCCTATTCCCCATCCACTGTCCCACGACATCTCCTTTGCTACTTGGTCAAATCTGCTTTTTGCTGAGCGGCAGTAATTTCAACCCACATGAAAAGAATCTGTATTAAGACTAAACTAAGCATTTTTCTCCTGGGAGTCTCAGCTTCTAAACTTTATCTTCCTAATGCCCAAAAAATGTAGATGACTCTATTTCTCACGTGTTTATCCTCCATTTGGTTTAGCAGAGTCAGTGAGAAATAAGATTTTGCCTGCCTCCTGTGACTCACCAGTTGTAAGTGATTTCATTTCATCTGTACCAATTACACATTTAAAATTACGGGTTGTAAAGTCTTGGTATTGTACTTGCTTGCAACTTCTATCTTATGAAAAAGTTCCCCTGTCATTTACTGTCTGCCTCCCTAAAATTTACCTCTGTTTTTGTTGCAGATAAATGATAAAGTTTTCCTGTTCAATAGCCATGGAATATTCTTCGTGGTGCTAGATGCATGTTCTGGAGCAGTCGTGAGTAGACGGCACTTTGACACAATTAGTGGTGAAAATGCTGCCAATGCAATGAGTGACTATGTTCAAACATTTATAAAAGAGAGGTAAGCAAAGTGCTGAAAGCCCCATTCATGTAGCAACATGTGGGTGACAGACAAAGAAAAGAAATTCCCTACTTTCATACCTGAATCCGTGCTTTGAAAAAAATCTGCTGAATATGAAATATATTCAAACACCAAAAATCAATCAGATAGAAGCACTGTTTCTCTGACACTCTTTCCTAGATTGGAGCAGAGACAGATTTTCCATAAAAGTGGCAATTCCTTCTAAATTAACAATTCGTTTTCCGATATGAGGTAGGTAAGGTTCTTCCTGTGGCATTTGCAATTCTGTGCACTTATCCTGATGTCCAGCAATTTACTGGTGGCTGATGATGTGTTTTTCCATTTCAGAAATAAGCTGGCTTCTGTTTATTCTTGCTGATTGTTTTTGCATCTTTCAGCAGATGAAAAAATCACAGGCGCCGACTTTGCCAGTACGATTTTCCTGGGCCAGCCACGAATAGGCCTGCCTGCCTGCCGGCTCTGTTGCCTTGAATGTGCGCTGGCAAAGGTCTGGATCATCTCTGTTTGTGTCTGTTCCACATTCTTTGTGGTTTTATGTGTCGCCACATAAACACGGAACAACAGAGATTTATAGATAAATTCTTGGCTGCTGACAGAAGCAGGTCAAATAACCAGAACAGAGACTTTCAGTCCAAGACATTTCTGAGCAGTTCATGACCAGCTATCTGAATGCTCCAGAGTTATTATATCTTTATTTATGCACATGTCTATGTATCTGTGTGTAAAGTGCATAAAGTGACAGCTATCACTGTCATGACTGTACCTTTGGCTTGATTTTCTCCTATTTTGTAAGCGTGGGCATTTAACTGGATGCAATCTGTTGTGCCTATATTTCGCTGTAGGTACAATTCACTGAGGGCTTAAAGCCCAGCTGTGAGTACCCCCCTCAGACTGAGTGTGATTGAGATTTAATTCAGGAACATACTTAGATTTAAAGTTCCAGGAGCTCATGTGTGCTTGGAAGTAAAGGGTTTTAAGCATGTTCTTGAAGTTGAACACGTTCTTCGGGTTTTTCTGAATTGTCGCTTAAAAGTCTTGCAGATGATTAACAAAAGTCACATTTTGTGATCATGCAGTAATTCCTGCCCTTCTTTTCAGATCAGTTGTTCTCATGGGCTCTAGAGACATCACAGAAGTGGCAGGGAATTCTGCAATGTCTGTGTTCACCAGGTTAGGTTCTGCAAAGCCTATTACTTTCCATAAAAAAGGTAAGTATATTCATTCTGACATATTTTTCCTCCCCCAAATTACTGATATGTTTCCCTAGCCAAAATGTACAGATAAATTCTATGGTGCTTATCAGTATACTTGCTGCTATAAACTATACCAGTGTAATCTGCTAAAAACTTCTTGCCTTGTGGATGGTCAGCAGCAGAAAAGTTATTTTAAGTTTCTGACCCTAGTGCAGCAATAGGAAGCTGCATGCTGCAAATTTTTCATCCTAAAAAGAGCCCATTTTTCTAATGAAAAATAAATTGTTTGGTAAATATTTGATAAAGACTCCAACTCTAAATTTTAAATGCTTTGCATGGGAAAACAACCATAAATGAAAAAGGTTGATGAAAAAGAACATAGCCTGAAGTGAGATAGGAAACTTTTTTTTTTTAGGGATGGCAAGTGAAATCACTAGTTTGGGAAAGTTCTTATCATATATTTACCGTGAATTGCCATAATTTCCTGTGGCAGCTTGGGGTGTGGGTAGCTGCTGTCTGTGCATTGCCTTCACCACACTGGTTTCCTACTGGAAGCCAGGTGGCTGCTGAAGTCCAGGTTTGGGCAATCAACTCATACAGTTGGTAAGAAAAACAGGAGAGCAACCAGCCAGATTGGTGAGGATTCATTTGTTATTTCTTAAGCAGAGATCAGATACAGAATTGGCAGTATTTTGAGCTCCTTTTTTATATATTTTTCTTTTTTTGTTTCTGTTTTACTAAATTGTGCATCAGTTTTTGGCCTAAGGTCTAAGGCGTGTTCCTATTATTGTCCCTGGCAGAGGAGAGCAGAAGTTTTACAGCCAAGACAGTGATTTCCCTTTGGTGCCCACTCTGTTTCCAAGTAGCTGATTTTTCTTTCATCATTTTAAAAGCAAAAATTTGAGGTTTTCTTTTTCCCTTTTTGTCTTAAAACTTCATTGCGTCATTCTTTCGTGAAAGCCCTGAATGTTTTTGGAAGGAATTTTTTGATTAAAAAGTAATCTTGTCTTGTTTGTTTTGTCAAACTTTTTTCCCCCTGAAACACCTGTGCCGCTCGATTCGCTTGGCACTCGGGGCGCTTTTTGTGAGCTCCATTCTGCCTCCAGCCCCAGCCAGAGCAATAAAAGGAGTAGCCAAAGCACCCAGTGCAAGGGACAAGGCAAGGAGCTGCCAGTGGCCTTGCCCTTGCACAGGGTGATGTGAGAGGAGGGGATGTGAGAGTGCTGGACTAGCCCACTGCAGGCCCTTCAAGTGTTGCTCCTATTAATGCTTTTTGCAAGAGCATGGTCCGCCCTGATTCCCACTCCGGGTAATTATGTTCTGATTCATTAGCATTTTTCTACTGGTTCAGGTATGTTTGCTGATTGACTTCCTAACTTTCAACACGATTTTATGCTGGACTGCGTAAAGCAGGCACTGCGGCCTGCTCTGGGGGGCGGCTGCACATCAGAGGAGGTTAAAGCAGTTCTCCTAAGTGCATATTGCTCCTAGCTAAGGTAATACAAATAAATAAATAATAAATAATGATCCACTTGACACCAGTGGGATCAGGATTTAGGGTCTTTTGGCCCAGTTTTGTATGAACCATATTCACATTAGAAGTGTTTACAGGAATAGTCTCAATCCAACCATCTGCCAATAGCCTTGGGAGACTTTGCAATGAAAAGCATAATATAAACACAGGACATTATTATTAAAATCAAAGAAGATATAATGCCTTTGTACTTTGTGATGACAGGGAACAGTAATGGAGATGACACAGGGAACAGTTTAGCCGTAGCAGGAAGAAACTGATGTAAACTAATAAAAGAAGGATTCAAAGCTCCTAACCATTTTCATGTAGTCACATATGAAAAAGTATCAATGCTTAAAAATAAAAAGTAAAACAATATTCCTGCTTACTTGCATCTGGGAATCTAGTTTACTTAAATACCTGCAGATCTGTGCTGCAGTGAGATTATGGCTTCAGGAAGGCTTATTTCTCCTTTTCATCATCCTTTCTTGTCTCCAAAATGTTCTGTTATTTTAATCCAAGGCAGAAAAAAAAAAAGACCAAGAAGTTTCTGTGATGTGAGGAGTGAGTCCATGCTGTGCTGCTAATCAGTGAACTGATCCATGCAGAGGGTCACTCTTTGTGTCTGTTTTTCAGGGAGTTTTGCTATGCTTGGCTATAAAGGGCAAGCCAAGCCCTCCTGGATTAAAATCCTTAATCAAGCTGCTTATCAGAAAGCAGCTTCTCTGCAGCATTACGTTCCTCTGAAGCTGAAGGAATATCAGTGTTCAGGTAGTGCTGACGAGCCTCCGAGTTGGGCTTTGTCTCAGGACAACTCTGCAGAGACTGCAGAGCTCCGCAACTGAATCCCCCTGCGTCCCTGGCACAACATCAGCCGGGCAAATCCCACTACTGCTACCAAAGCCTGCCAGTGTTCTTATGGAATTGTACCAAGCCAATGTTGTTTATTTGTGTATTTTATAACTAATAAATATATATTCTCAACTTATTGTCTGCAATTGGGTGTTGTTGTCAAGCAGCGTCTCGGAGGGCAGGGTAGGACAAGCCGTCAGACTACCCTTCTCTAGATGAGAAGTATTTGAACATATCTACTATTTGGTATAAAACGGTAAGTTTTCAAGGTAAAAAACAACTCTTCAGAGTCATAAGAACTGGAAAGTAAACTTGGCATGGAAATTTTAGCAGCATCTGGGGAAACAGATCAACTGCAGCAGAGGTAGGGGATTCTGCCTTCATTCATCCCACTTGCCCTTTGCTAATGTCTGCATTTAAAAAAAAAAAAAAAAAAAAAAAAAAAAGGACGTGTCCACCTGATATTGCTCCATAGGTGAACTCAGGTTAATAAAATGTGCTTGTATTGAGGATAAGCCTGCACTGATCTTGCAATAATATCTTTTAATCAAATTGAAAATATGTGGCAAAACAAGGAATTCTAAATGTGTTTCTGTCTGTAGCTAATGACTGGTGAAATGATATTTGCTCAGCTGATGTGAGTATTTAATTAAAGACCAACAGGAATGAAAACCAGGATAAAGCACATGCTGTGTAGGGCAAAATCTTGCGTTCCTCTTTCCAGACAATGATTATATTGAATTCCTTCTGCCTTTGAGGACTGGACAACTTCTGGTATTAGTTGCTTACATTCTTTCTTCTTCATTTATGCTGCTGTTTTTTTTTTTTTTTTTTTTTTTTTTTAAGTAAAGAGGAAAAAAGAGATCTTTGAATACAAAATAAGAAAAAATTAACAACCTCACTGACTAAGGTTAAGGTACATAGTTATCCTGGAATGACAATGTACTTGGTTTGGTTTGAATATGATGTTACCTGGAAAGAGCAGTGAAGGAGAGAGTGATTTCAAACTATCCATGTTTTTGTTACAGACTTCTTTACAGGCACAGAACAAATTTCCAAAATGCTCTGAACTATCAAAGCCACAGAGGTTGCTATATGAAATGTATTTATGTATCACTGAGCACTAACGGAAGTGGCATTGTATGGAAAAAAATCTCCAAAAATCTTACAAGACGGAAGATGTCTTTTTTCTTTTTTTGATTGAAGGCAATGTACTTCAATGTGTTATGAAGAGGGATTGTCAATACAAGAAGGGAAAAGGTGCTATTTGTTAGAAACGAGGAAGGAAAAGGAAAGCCAAAGGCAAGTGAAAACATGAAATTCCATGATGTTCCTTTTGTTATTGTTGATTTGTCTCCTATTAAACTGGCATCCAAAATCTTAGATTTGCTGTATATGTACAGAAATCAGAAGGATTTCTGCCAGAGAAGGACATTGTTGGTTTTTGTTGGTTTTGAGCTGAAATAATTTATATTTATATACAGGAGTGCAAGAAATTTTGCAGGTGGCATCTATTTGCTCACAACACTGGTATTTGGTCACTTAGCTAATTGGATGGTGTTTTCTGCAGAGCATTTCCAGGAGGAGCTCGATGTTACCAGAGCTGCCAGCTCTGCAGCTGGCAGCAGCAATGACTTAGTTAGTGGTTTTGGCAGAGAGGCTGAAAATTAATTGGGACGTGCCAGTGTACAGGCTAAGTGCCGTCTGTGCTCTGCTTCGAGAGGCCGGGCACACTGGGGTGAGGATGGTGGCTGTCCTGCACCTCCTCCATGACCGTGCTTTCCTGTTATCAGCTCATATTATACGATCAGAGAAGCCTAACTGAACGTCTTTACATCAAGATGACTGGTAAAAAGCTTGTTTTGGATTCCTTGCTGCCATTTGTTTATATCTATGCTTGTGGTCTCACAGGTTTGTAGCATTCGAGCAAAGGTTCAGCATCTTTGTTGTCACCCTGGCAAAACTTTTTCTTGCTTGTTCTAGGGCTGGTGCTGTGGCTTTGATTGATTGGGCATCCAGCTGGAGGGAAAAGTAGAACAGAGACAATGGCCAAAGTTTTGATTTCTTACACAGAGAGAACTCCATTATTGTCTCATTCTTTTTTTCTGCACATGAGGCAAACTGATAAGTGGTAGATCTTGTCCAGCAGAGAGAAATCTAAAGGTAAAGCTGTTGGTACACTTACTGCTCTGATATGCGGGTGAATGTGCATCCCTACATATGCCTTCATGTCTCTAAGGGGTACATGCAATCCACATCTACATGTAGATCGTGTAACATTATGAACTTTTCTTTATGGAGTGACATGTTTTTTTCCAGCTTTTCTATGAATATATTTGACCTTTTCCTTCTTTTATGTTGTATAATGGGAGCCTTGCACTTCAAGGCTAACCTTTACTTCGCTTGGGACTTACGTGACCAATTCTTTCCTTTGAATTCCTGACAGCTGCATGCAGGTTCTTCAACGGGTAGGTGACAACTTTGTTACTAACATCCCATTGTTGCTTTGAAATTCTCAGAAAAGGCCAAAGAAGTTGCTGCAGGGAAAGGTTAGAGTTCTGCTGGCTAGACTTTTGCTCCCTGGTGAGTAAGTCGTTCTGGCATCCGCGTGCGCTGTCCAGCTGATGCTGTGCCATGGACTGGGTGTAAACTCCTTTGCTGAGACGCTTACCTCCATCAGACACCTAATGCCCTTTGGTCCCTGAGGACTGGGAAGTAAAAGGACACCTGGCAGGTTTACTGGGACAGGCAGAGGAGAGGAGCAGCCTGCGGCTCCATCTCCACAACAGGTAGGAGAGGGGGAGCAGGGTCTGGCAAGGGGAGAGGTTCTGGCTTACTATGAAATGTGAAGAAGTCAATGCTGGTGCTTAGGGAAGGTAACGTGAAGTGGGATGTGGTGGGCTGCTCCATCTGGAGCAGGCACCACAGGAGCCCTTGGTGAGGCAAGGAATGATGGAAGAGCTGGAGCAGGCTGGTCCCGACCCTCCAAGTAGCCCTCTGAAGCCCCTTTGAACTCCTGCTAGTACCTAATTGTTATGATTTCTAAGGCCATTTGAGGGAAGGAAAGCAAGATGTTTTTGGCTGTGAGCTTTAGCCCAACATTGGAACAACTACTTACAGAACTGGCCCTTTATTTTCTTGGAGATTTGTTTGATAATCTGTGACAGGTCCAGACCCTGGATCCTAATAAAACCTTGCAGAGCTCTAACCTCAGCCTGAGACTAAACAATTGGCGAAGGAAGAGCTTGATGAAGGAAGGCGAGGAATGTGCCTAAACTTCTAAAAAATCTGGCTTCCTCCTCCTGCCACAGAATGAGAGCAAATGGCAAAAGTTCTGCAGAGGAAGGCATGGAGCCGTGGTGAGCCAGAGGCAAACAGCAAAGTACCACAAAAGCAAAAAGAAAAATATTGACATCCTGGTGCAGATATTTGAGTAGTTAAAAGCAGCAGTTTGAAGAGGATTTGGGATGCTGTGATCCTTTTGAGCTACTGCACACATTTTCCTTACCTGGAGAGGGAAAACAGACTTCAAAACTCCAAAACATTCAGCAGAGGGTACAGCTCCTCCATGGATGCTCAGGACGATGCCTGCAAAAGCCGCCACTGAGGTTGGGTGCCCCAGACGTCCGTGTGTGTGAGGCTGCGGTGGTAAGTGCGGTGCGGACATGGCCCTTGGGCTGTGCTCTCGTGTTGGGCTCTGGGGTTTCCTGGCTAGGTGCACGCACTCCTGCATGCTCAGGTCCACGTGGACTGTGCGTGTGTCCTGTAGCCCATCCAGGCATGTTCGGTAAAATAATGCATTGAGGACATGCTGCCTTCCTGATTATCCCCCAAACATTTCTGCATGGACACGCGGCAGCTCTGGTGCTTCCTGAAAGCATGAGACCCTGTATCTTGAATTTAGGCATTGTAAATTCTGTGTGTCTCCAGCTTCAGAGAATGGTGTTCAGCGTCCCGTTGCTTTGATGCTTTGAAAACTTTATGCAGTGGGCGAGAGTTTAGTGCAGGGAAATGCGGAGCACTTCAAAAGCATTTGAAACTGGAAGTCAGGCAGCCTCTAATGGGCGGGGTGATGTGAATTGCAAATGATTTTGTTTTAGTCCAGCCAAAAACTTCTTCCTTTCCTTTCCAAGGGCTGTAACCTGTGAAAAAATGAGAATAATTCTGAAAAAAAAAGTAAAAGAAAACAAAACAAAAACCCTATAGTTTAATAATTAGATGCAATATATTTTCCTTTATTTCTGGTCCAAATATGGTTGCCAGTATTACACCAGATTTGCAAACACTTTAGTTCTCTTTAATTTATTAATTGTAAAAACCTCCCTCCAACTCCAGTTCCTTATTTGAAATATGTTTTTTTGAATATCATGAATTAGGGAACTTACAGCGATGTTTATATATGGGATGTGTGAGCTGGACTATCTGCCTGGTAGGGAGAGTGTTGGAAAAATTGACAGGGAAGCCTTTTTTTGGAGGGGGGGAGGGAAAGTCAGGTCAGTGCTTTGGACTTAACAAATGATTTTATTGAAAAGGTCTGATCCTGATCTTAATCGATCTCCTTCATTAGTCAAATGCAAGCCCAAGGTGGCAGGAGCTGCTGTGCTGCTCGTACTGCAATTAGGAAGGTGTTTTCTTTATGGATCCCTAGAAACATGTTTGTTTATTTGCAAGGCTGTCTGAGGGCTTTACCCGAGCTGGCAGAGCAGTGAGCGAGGGCTGCCCTTGCGCAGGAATGTCCCAGTAAGGACCTGCTGACGATTCCTCTGGTCAGCAAGGTAAACCTGCCCGTCAGATGGGTCTGCCCAGCTGGGCTGAGATGCAAAATTCCCCATCAGAGGCAGAGCAGAGCCATGAGGGAAAGGGCAGCCGCTGCCTGTGTGGTGTCAGCAGGAACCTGGCAGAGGCACTAATTAAACACCTCCGCCTCTCCTCCTCCTCCTCATCCCTGGGGAATCAGCTTCCTTCTTTGCATATGAATGAGGAAGCATCTAGCAGCACTTCTGCCCTGGCCCTCAGGCCACTAAACCCTCAGAATCAGCTTCCATTACTCTTTGGTCTAGGAAAAGTGTGGAAGGGTCGGGGTTTGGCCCCGAAGTGTACAGCAGTCTGACCTGGGGCTGCGGGAGCACCAGCGGCCTGGGCAGGCCCTCCCTCGGGAGAGCAGATGTTACTTGCAGACCCTCCACGTACCACTGCGGGTGCACGGCTGCTGAGAAGAGCATCTCCGGTGCTCACCCCAGGCGAAACGAGACCTTCTCCATTTGGCTTTTTTATTTTATTTATTTTTTTTTTTAGTGGAGAGTAGGGGGCTACTGCTTGCAAACTTCTGTTTTCTAGTTTCCGATAACTTAATTCTCTCTCTGCCTCTCTTGACATATGGGAAAGGAGCCTCATTTCAGCAAGACTGAAGGTACATCCTCCTAAGTGTATAAAGATGGGCTTAAAAAGCCCTTTAAAATACCCAATAATGAGTTTTTTTATATATATATGTTTTTTGCCATGGGCCTGGGTAATTGGCCCCAAGTCCTACAAATGCAGAGTCCAGGACAGAGCCTGTGTTTTTCTCTCCCAAGTCCTGCTTTGCTGTGCTGCTCCAAAGCCCCAGCTCCAGGAAAGCATCCGTGCCGCTTCGCCATGGCACCTGCAGGGAATGCCGCCTCACCAGGGCATCGCTTTTGCCCTTCAGCATCATCTGCTCTGCGCTGGCTCAGGCGTTAAACCTGCAGGGACCGCGGTGGATCAGGCTTCCCAGCCACGGTGTGTGCTTTGTGTGTGCTTTCTAGTACAGCGTCGCTATTGGCACCTGCGGTAGTA